>DF240357.1:86165-124428 GCA_000507305.1 Breviolum minutum Mf 1.05b.01 | reverse complement strand
ATATTCTAACAACAGGGAGAGAGAGAGAGAGAGAGACACCGGGAGCTTGTTTAGGGTGTCCAACCGACCAACGAATTCTGCGGAATGCTACATAGCAGGTTTCCTTTTGAACGCAGGTGCCTTCCGAAGCTGCCCCCAATTTCTCTGGGAAACATCCATTCAATTTTTTTAATTCTGTTTTCTCGCTGTAAAGTGGAAGGTGTTCACTCCATTTGGTTTATGTTTGTGGGTTGAACCAGGCATGAGGGTGGCATACAGCCAGGTGAAGCTATGGTCTTTTCCAGATGAGTAATCGCTTTCGGCACAAGTCGAATGGCTTGGTCAAGCCAAGAGGCACGTTTCAATTTTATTTTCGTAGATCTTAGTTACCCTTCCCCATTCAACGGAAAAATCAAGCATTGTAGTCATCCAGTCTCTGCACCTTGGAATTTCCACTTCCCAAAAAAAACTCCATCCACCTCATAAAGTTCGATGATGCGCTGAGACGACATCTGCGACACCTGGATGGGCACCAGACATCACTGGCCCGGCGGCCGGACGATCAAATCCAATGAATCAAATCCATGAATTGGAAAGGTGTGAGTTATATATCCCAAAAGGGAACTAACATATCCTTAAAGGAGAATCATCTTCAAAAGTGCCTTGGTAATCCTTGGTAATCATATGTTTAGTTGCCAGGAGGATTATGTCGCATTCCCATCATCCCTACCTGCCAGGCTCCTGAACCTTTACGCTTGTTGCGACACTGCATAGACAACCTGGGAGAAGTGGAAGATGGGCGTCGAGAATTTCATGAAGCCAACGATTTGCGAATCGTTGGTCCAGTGAGGTCTTCGTCTCTAAGATCTGAGTTGCTTCCTCCCAAGATCTCTTGTGATGCTATGATGCTATGGAGGGTTACTAATTACTTCAGGTTTCGTCGGTCTTCATTTCTTTCCATGTTTCTTCTTCAAAAACACACTCAAACACTTGAAAACTGCTAGAAACTGAAAAAACAGGACGAAATTATCGTTGCTAGATCAGTGAAGACTCAACGCAGGATCCCGCGACAAAACCACATGACCGTGGTCACTACAGAACATGTCACAGCAGAACATCCCATCCAATTAACAAAAAGAGAAAGGCGTCGCTTGAGCTATAGAAAAAAAAAGTCTACCCCATTCATCCCCATGCCAATATACTGGTTGGTTCGGATTTCAAACCCTTTCTTACAAGGCCCACTTATTTGTCAAAATCCATATTTTCAGAGGAATCTTTCCTCCGGAGGTGCGTGCACAAGAGAGACAAATCTTCTCCGAAGCTCTAGATTTGGTAGCAAGTATGACCGCGTGATGAATTTCCAAACATTGCAGACATCACCACATCAACTGTACTAGCCTTTTGCATTGGTTTGCTCAAAAAGAATCAGAATCAACTAATATCTCTGGTTCTCCCAAGAGTCTGGATACTAAGGCACCTGGCCCATGACAAAAATCACACAGCCACGCCTTCTTGCAGGCCCTGCGAGATTCAATGTGTTTCTGCAGGTTTCACTCAATGACTGTCTGCTAGTCAAGTTGGATTTCATCCTAACCGTGATTATTTGGGGCAATACTTCGGAGATGGATCTATTACAAAATCATACAAATTCATAACTATAAGATCTATAATTACAACCATAGAATATACAAGATGCAGGAATCAATTCAATGCGTATAAATGGCATAGATAGATGCCTGGTGAAGTCGACATTGCATGGTGACGCATGCAATGCATGCATGATGTGGTATTTCTGCGCTTAAGAACACTATATAAATACATCTACATTTGAATGCTACGCTTGGTACCGACGCTATCTGATTGACACGGATTCTGTTTGAGTTGCTGCACCCTTCGCCCGTGGCGTTTTCAGGATGTGCTTGGGGGGAATAGCCAAAATAACAAAAATCCTTGTCGATGGCGTTGCTCTGCATCACCTCAGAAGACATTGTCATCGACAATCACCTGTGTTGCCCGGCCGTGCCGTTCCACTGAAGGAGCACACCTGACATCAAGCTTTTGGAGTAAAACAGGAGAAGGAGAGCATGGTGATAATTTACGTCCTATATACCGTGGGCAACCTCCAACCCACCCTGCCTGACATAAAATGGTACAATTCTGACCCAGGTGCAACGTAGTACCGAAGGACCGTGGGTGCGTTCCTTTCCTCGTGACAGACACGAAACATGGAGTGGAACATTCGGTGAATTGGACCAGGATGGTGGTCAATAGTGGTCAGGTCAACAGTAATGCAGGAAAATGACATGTGACTTTTATGCATGTAGTCATATAGTACTATATCGACTATATAATTTAATAATATTTAATATCTATATGACATGATGATACATGAACATACCTACGGCCTATGAATATAGAATATGCCCACTCTTGCCTGTTTGCTTAAGATTCGCCCTCTGAAATCACCGTTATGTCGCCTGCTTGGAGCAGCGGAAAGCAGAGTTTTGAGATCAAAGATTTCAGGTAGGAAACAGTGATTCAATCCCAATCCAACTTGGATACTCGAAAACTGTTCGAGACCTTGGAAAGAAACCTAACATCAAGATGTAGCCGATGGAGTATACGTGGAATTGGCGGCCCTGATCCCCCTGAGCTAGCCCGACGATAGGTGCGAGAGGATCCTTGTAGCGAGACGAAGGGATGACTGTGTTTTCCCACCACCAGGGGTGTTCACGGCACCTTTAACTCCAGAGTATTCTAGCGCCAAAAAGTGGTATGAATTTTTCCATCTCATTCAGGGAATTGCAACAAAAAACACCCTGCCAATGTTGGCTGAACGGTCCCTAACCGGAATTTACATCCCCATCATTTGACAATTTCAATGGATATAGCTATCGCCTCCAACTTTGACCTTGGAGGAAACCAACCAGGTTTCCACCCTGGCAGTTCATCCGGAAACCCAAAACCCGCTGGGTTGCCACCACTGACAATCGCTCATCGCAACCGTTTTTCGGTCGCTCAAAGGACCTCCCGACCGAGTTGTTGGGAAGGGCCAGCCGTGAGCAGTGGAGAGGTGTATCTTGCAGCCATTTAAAACGCCACGTGATTTCATTGTTTTGTGTATTTTCCCATGTAACATATACAATTTGAATCAATTTGATACTTTGGACTTCTTAGCTGTTACTCGGGCTTTCATGGCTGGGGGTCAGAAATGTTCAGAATCATTGAAACATACCTGGACGTGGCCTGCACTCATGATTTTGGACCGTTGGGCCGCGCAATCAATTTGTTGTATGGCACACGTGCAGCAACAACTTAAAGAACACGTCACACAAATTCCGTGCATGACATCAGACATTCCATAACGATGTAAGTGGGGAAATGGCCGGAGATGTCTAAACTCAAGATCTGTATGACTTAAATTGTTCAATCATTGACGTAAACATGGCGCTAAAACCAGAATAGAAACAGTGGAGTGCAAATCATCTTGTGATAGTTCGATAGTTTGGCTTCAAGCAGTTCAATTTAAAAGGAAAACTCTAGCCCAAGAAAATGCATCTCCTTCCAGTCTCCACAGGGTTTTCCTGCTTTCGGCTCTTCATGGCCATCGACCTGTTTCAAGTCTTGACACCACGCCTTGCATGGCCCTTGCTCGAAGGCCCTCAGTATGAGGCGCCGTTGGTAAGCCTGGCACGACAAAGTGGCAACCTCCAGAACCCTTCAAGTGATAGCCAATGGAAGGGAGTGACCTTGGAGCGTCAAGTTTCTGGGGTCTTAGAATTGGCTTAAAGTTGCTAAAGTAGCAAACATATCGATGCTTTACGTCACGCTTTGTATCCGGGTATCCGGTCCTTTTTTAAAACAACAATTGCTTTCAACTATCATCAGAATCATAACTTTTCATCAGCAAATGTCTACCAAGACTTTGTTACTGACTCCTCAAGTTTTGAACCACATACCCTCCACGGAACTAACATGTCCCACCTTTTTGGAAGTTCGGAAAATCATCGACTCAAAATCCCATTTGTTGGGGGATATGTTAGTTGCCTGGAGGGTATCCATCAATATCATCAGGGATGACCACATGGGCCTTCAGCCATTTCCCTGAACTGCTCGCCCATGATCTGGCGCACAGCCTCGGACAGGAATGATTCCCCCGCGAAAAATGTCATGAAGGGGACCTCTGGGGGTCACGTTTGTCCCCCCCAATAAGTGACCAAGAAAATGAAGAAACAACTGAAACAACTTGAATATCTTTAGAGATTCCATATCTTTTATGATGATCTTTTATGATCTTTATGTAATATACTATCTCATTGTCTGGATTGAAGCATGTCTATTGCCTTCACGCAACTCTAGGGGCCCCCTGCCGCAGAAGGATTCGGTCCAACGACAACGTCCAGATCCTCGGAGAATGACAAGGCAGCGTCTCTCCAACCATCAAACCATCAAACCCTCCCATTCTTGGCCATGCCAAACACTTCGTTTTGTAGTTGACCTCTTCATAGTATGTAACAAATGTTGACAACCTCGATTTACCCACATCATCCACGTAATCGGAATTTCCAAATCGCCACACTTGAGATCTTTTCGAACCCATGCCCTGAAATACAGAGTAATTATACAGGGACATCTCACAAAGACCTCCTTAAAATCTGGGTTGATATTGTCGACCGTCTTTCTTCATGGCTTGCGAAAAAACCTCCTTTCGACTCCGACACCCGCACCTGAAGTTCTTCCTCACTTGCCTCATGGAGTTTGATCGGTCAGGGGAGGCATCTGAACATCAGCGGGGGTTATCTGAACAATAGGAAGTGGATGCAACATGGCCAGGAGCATTGAAAAATCATTTTGTCGACAGTGTCAGGCAAAATCATGCATTTTGGTGCAAAGACCTCCAGATTCAAGTTCACCAACTTCCTATCATTAACTCATCTCAGCGAAACTTCCAAATACCTGGGCTGCCCCAACACTTTCATCATCGTCAGGCTGAATCCTCAAGCCACAGAGTTCACACCGGTCCATTCTTGATCATTGCACACCTTCACCTGAAACATACACCACGTTGGATCAATTTTTTTTCGGCCCTGGTATAATTTGGCCATGCAGGCTATGCATGCAACTGCTTGGCCCTTTGAAACTCACAAGTCGTCGACCCGTCCTCTGTCTTCGGCACCAGAGCTGCTTGGGCGTTGCAAACATTTATCTCCAGAATCGGGAACTCCCTCCTTGAATTCGCAAGGATGAAGGCCTCGTTCAGAGAAGTGGGAAACATCCAGGGTCCAAATGCCCTTGTGAATGGAGACATCTTAGCACGAACTGCGAAAAGGAGTTGAGACTTTGGAAGAGATAATTTTTCGGTCTTTTATCGTACAGTATCGGGGCAAACGTCCGCGCAACAACGACAACACACATAGCAAATCAGCAAATAATAGTTGGAATCATAGCAAATGATTGAGGACCCGATTTCTAAGTTGATATCAAGATGATTTAGGTCTGCCCACTCACTCAAAAATGACCATTTCCGGAAGAATCTTTGCTATCTTGGACATCCCCTCTACCCCCTCAACTCTCACCTTTGTGTTGTCTTTACAAGTACTGTGGCCAGTATTGTGTCTCCAGCAACTCCAAATGGGTTTGGGCATCCGTACTGGGTAACCCACAGGCTTTGCCTAATCAGGTCCCAACATGAGCCGATTGGGGAATCGACCATACCGTTTGATGGGTTACGACACCCAGAAATGCAAAACATCCATGTCCAAAACAAGAACGCCACAGAATGATTTTCAGGATGTTGCTGGTCGAAAGCGTTTCATGTCGATAGATTCATCTCAGGATAAAACAGTTCAACAAAAAACACTCACACGTACAAAAACAGCTCAACTCCACGACAATACTCAGAGGTTTCAAACACTTCGCAAACGAATCCTTTTGCACAAAGCTATCTTTTCTTCAAGCTACTTGGTACAAGTATCAAAGATTCGGATACTAACACCGTAAGTCAACTTGGCATTTTAAAAAAAACGGGCTTGGAACACGAATCTGCTCATTGCCCACTATCAGCCCACTTTCCCTGTCTTTTTGAGGGCCCCGAACATTCAAACAAGTTCACGAGCTTCGCTTCAGGACATCAACAGCGCGTTTTTTGGGCCACACAATGAGACCACGAACAACGAGCAAACAGCGAGCTGGGATGGACTTTGGTGAGGCGTCCCCGTGCACCGTGAAGTCCTGGTTGAACAGTTGAACAGACCTGTGCCCACTCCAAAAGAAATCCTGGCTATTTGAAGCCCTTCGATGTTTGTAGAAATGTGACTTTGCTTCGTTTTGAATGAGTTTTGGTCGTTGGTAGACCATACGTCTTCTGCTTGGTTTACTCAAATGCCCGTATGCTGGGAGCCGGGAGAACTGCGGATGGATTCAGTTCAGAAAGCCAACGAGACAAGTTGTGGTTTTGAGGTTTTTTTTTCAGATTCCACTCAGTTGACCCCTGCACAGCTATCAGCCTTCAACAAGGGGCAACCGGCAAGGATCATAAACCGGCATCCTCCAGATCTTCAACATCACCGAGTCGTGTTTGCTGGTACCCTGTTTGTGCCCGAAATTTGTCCCACAAATTTGCAAGTGATGTAGTTCTAGAATCTTTTGAGGTGTATCAGTGTATCAGCTTATGTCATTCATCAGGTTCCTCGTCAATGCCTGTGGAGGCAACCTTGTACCATCTGGAAATCCATGTGTAAATCGCTGTAAAGGGAGAATTTTTCGAGTGATTTCCTCATTTCGACACCTGATTCTAAGATCTTGGGAAGATTTCATGCTTAGGCTTTGGGTGAGATCGTTTTAGGATACTCGACTACTCAGCCAGCACTGGGGCAACTAAAGGAAAGAAAACTGAATTTCCTCCCCTGATTTTGTCCATAAAAGTTCTTGTTCAATATGGATTTCAATGGTTCTTTCACATGAACCAGGTTGAATTCCCCCATACAAAGTGGATGGAACTTGTCTATCCAAAATCTGTTGGGGTTATATTGGTAGGTCATGAGGTGACCGGCATCTCAAGGATGGTACAAATTAGGACATGAATCCTTTCCTGCAAGACATTTCCAGTGCTGGAAACCAAGTTCTACCTCCACATGTGATATTGATGTTAAAAAAACTACATGTCCAACTGTACATCATCTGTTCCAGCTTAGATCAAAGTGATGAGGGATACGATGCCATCATTGCAGCACTGGAGCCAAGTCACTGCCATTGTGTCTGGTAGCATTCGCCTCGGCATTTGGCATCAGGATACGCATCAGGGCAATGATTCTTGATGTGAGCCATCAATGAGTATTCATGAGTACCAGCTAGTTTTACAAAAAAAATACAAGTACATTACCCGAAGAACTGATTTTCGGGTATGCTGTATACTGTTTTCTCCGCATATTGCTAGGAATACATCCTATTTACAATCTAATTCTAAGTGTTTCCTATGGCAACTTTCAGAAGATATGTAGGTCTAAGTCCCCACCGAGACGCTCCACGACGGTCATGCCCGTCTGGAAGGAGCCGCCGCCACGGAAGCCGTAACCCCAGCTGTAGACACGCAGCTGCTTCAAGGGACCCAACTGTCCTCAGGTTGGATGCTGCGCAGGTGCTTGGTTTTTTTGGGGGGGTTGGAACATCCATTGTTTACGGGGGAGACAACAATGCCCTTTTGGATGATGCAGCACCTTCCATCTCACCACTGAGATATGAGTTGCTAATATCTACTGTAACACTGTGAACTTACCCTAGAACCCACTATATGTATGTTATTCTTTTTTACCCAGTACCATAGTATGAACCAACTCTAATGTAGAGCTTCATATTCGCCTTTCAGCTCACCTGAGATCTCTGACTCGCTAAGAGATATGCAGCCACATCCTCCGGAACGCACATGGCCCCTGCGAACTGCACCAACCGGAGGCCTGGCTACCAACGTTGATTCAAAAAATGCTACCCTCCAAGGGAGTGATTGAAGGATATATAGCCTCAAAGTCCAAGAAAAAACAACGTTTAATGAAATCAAAAAAAAATACATAGAAAACCTTTAAGAAGTAATAAAACCTTTAAGATCCTTTGAGTGTGAAAACACTGGCTTTAAGTTTTCTCCAAAACAAATCAAGCAGTTAGGCGTGAGATACTGAGATCAAGGCCACGTATTTACAACTCTTCTGGAGAAATCCACCACCGTATTCGGCAGTTTTTTTCTCGTCAGGAAAAGTGGTGTTTAATCTCAAACCCACAAAAAAGTGTTTAAAGAATCATCAATATTGGCGGAACTAGATGTCAAAAAAATCTGAAACATACTCAAATTGGGGATGATTGGATCATCTCCCCAAGGACCGAGGTGGAAATTATCGTTGAAACCACCCCTTCGTGAAAGCAGCCTGATGCAAGATGCCTTCCCTCAAGTCTGACCACTGAAGGGACAACGTCAGTGAAACGTGGATCTGTGAATTCTTAAAAAACGGGAATGTAATGTAGCCTCAAGTTTCGTGGGGTTGAACCTGATTTGGCCTGATGTTCATCTTTGGGAGGATATGTAAAGATATTTCTCAAAAACTTAGATACACTGTCACTATAGATACTTGTCAAAATCATTACCGCTACATGTTCTTTTCCGTCTCCTGGATGTCACTCCCTTTATACAATCTTGAGACACCCAGGTCTTATGCAGCACCAGGTGGACATAACCTGCCTTTCTCGACGGCTTGCTGGTGATACTTCTGGATCAAGAAAGAGCTGAAGTTCACCTCACAGTCCCATGCTCGAATTCAATGAGGGTTTTTCTGCTTCTGGTAACAGGTGATTAAAAAATCCTACAATATCCGGTATATAGCACGGATATACCAGGTACATAGTATACATGTAATATTGCCTCATAAGGGGGTTGTATGATCCCTACCACCTTTTTCCATCACCCAGGAAAGAAATCTTGACGAATCCACATTGCCAAGTTGTAGATGCTCATGGACCTTACATGACCTTATCAATAAATTCATAGACCCACCATGTGACCATGCAGGATGTGACCGCCCACCAGGTCATAATCTTAATACATGTTGGATGATTTCACGATTCACCACATTCCTTCCCAAAGGTCAGGATATAGATGAATGATGGCTGTTCTTTTTGTGGCAAATATCTGTGGGTGGGTGGGGGGTGTTCAGAGGGGGGGTTGGGGGTGTTCAGGGGGAGGGTTTGGGGTGTTGTCAGGGGTGTTTTTTGGAAGCGGGCGGTCACATACCCGAAACACCGTATATATGGAGGAAATCTGATGTGACCGCCCTCCAGTTTTCACTCTTTTTGGGATCTACCTTGGACACTTCAGGGACGCCCCTGGGACAGTTTCTATCAGTTCCTGGGATAGCTTCTGGGACACTCCTGTGGACCCAGAAATCCTCCCGCATGTTTGAGCCTTGAGCTCGATGACGCTTCCTCTTTGGATGCATAATATGTAAAATGGTTGAAATTCTGTGAAAATATGTGAAATTTAAGCTTGGATAACAAGCACCAAGAGGATATGAGAGGATATGAGTGGATGTGAGTTGATATGAGTTGATGTGAGTGGATGTGAGGTGGATATGAGGTGGATGTGAGTGGATGTGAGTGGATATGAGTGGATATGAGAGTATATGAGCGGATACCTTCAAAATATCAAATTATGCCAACTGCCCAGCGGTCACATCGACCATGGTCTCATTGTACCTCTATGATAAATGGTATATTCTACTATTTATGGGAATGTATAGACCTTATAAACATTCATTTCAAAACGTGGACTGCATCGATGGAGTTGATGAAACTGTTTTTTGTTCAATCTGGGTACGGAGTTGTGAAGCAAAAGCGTCCATCTTTGGAAAAGTTGGGCCACTTTAAGAAGTCTGACTTTACCAATAAAATCAAATAAACAAAAGCAGTATCCATTTGAGTCGAACGAGAAGAGCACCCTAGGGTGCCAGGAAAACATTCAAGACTAAACATCACGAGGTACAGAGATGAACCCACCTGACACAAAGCTTGAAGCCCACCAGGTATACCGCTGTGGTTGCGGGGTGCGGTTGAGTTGCTTTTATGGGCAAGAGAGCGTTTACTGAACCTATGAAAAAAAGCTTGAAAGTTGAAACCATCATTGCTTGAATCATCCACTTCCACCAATGTTCATGAAATTCAAAAGCTCAACTTTGAAAAAGAGTTTAAAGGCACCCTTTTAGCATCCAGAGGGTTGCTGCAACCTCTCTTCCCTTGCACCTCACCGGTGATGTCGATGTAGTGAGTGTTGGCCTCAACCTCGGTAATCATTCCAAGGAGATGTACAGGAAAGGATCCAGGAATCACATGTTCCCAACGGCATCACTGGAAGAACCTCAGGGCCACTGCACAGGCCTTCACCACTTGCTCACCGCAGTCCAAATAAGGACCTGAAACAGATGGAACGTGCCAAAGAAGCCACGTTTCTCCAGTGGATAAATATATGTAGGGGACCCACATCTACCTCTAGAAAGGTTGATTTGGGGTTACTGTAAGCATTTTGGAGGAATTCCAAATATTCAAACGGACCCATGTGTGGTTCCTTACCGGGTAAACTATGGGTCAATCCAGCTTACTGGTAAACCGACAAATTCAAGCTGAGTTCGGATTTTTGGTCTCCTCGAGACACTCCCAGATGGCACTGCAGACGCACAACTGACTCACTAAATACGCGCTGGGGAAATGTCACCACCATAGTCTGCATTATGCCAGGTACCGACGGATCCGTCTTTCAGAATCACAGCAAAGGCTCCAAATCTGTGGCTTGAATCTGCTTCACACCCTAGAGCATCTAGAGCTTATCTCGCACTGCCGAACTGTTTCCACCATAGCGTGGATCACCCCAGGTGACAACAGATCCATCTTCCAGAATCGCAGCAAAGGCACCCTCAGAAACAGCCTGAATCTGCTGGACACCCTTGAGCTGATCTCGAACTGCCGAACTGTCACCGCCAAGGACTTCATTCCCCCAGGTAACGACAGATCCATCTTCCAAAATGGCAGCAAATGCACAGTTTGTGGCTTGAATCTGCTCCACACCCTTGAGCTGATCCCTCACTGCCCGACTGTCACCGCCACTGTCTGCGCGACCCCAGGTAATGACAGATCCATCTTCCAGAATAGCAGCAAATGCACCCCATGTGGTCTGAATCTGGTGCACACCCCTGAGCTGATCTCGAACTGCCGAACTGTGACCACCATGGTTTGCAGCANCTGTCACCGCCATAGTGTCCATCGCCCCAGGTAACGACAGATCCATCTTCCAGAATCGCAGCAAAGGCGGAATGTGTGGCTTGAATCTGCAGCACACCCCTGAGCTGATCTTGAACCGCCGAACTGTCACCACCACCGTTTGCAGAACCCCATGTAGTGATTGTGCTATCTCCATGACACCACAAGGTAAAGGCGCTTTTTGTTGCTGCCAGTTGCGGTTGAAGTACCAGAGCTGTAAGGCACTCGCCGTCCTCTATCCCTGTTTCTTCTAAGGTTTTGGCAGGATCCACTAAAACTCGATTCTCGGCAGTGATAAGTCTGAGGTACTTTTTTCCAAAGGCCTTTTGGGCCTTTGTCCTCAACTCTTGGACGGTGGAAGAAGGCAGAAGTTTGAGAAGTTCAGCATGCCCATTCGGCAAAGCCACATTTATTTCAAGCATTGAGCTGAGAGGCCCTCCGATCTTGAGCATTTCACACTTTGAGCCCACATGATCAGCCAAGGATAAAAGCAACCATGCATCCAAATGGACACATTCCTCCATGACTCACGTTTTGTAGATTCCTGGACGCTACTTCTTGAGAGTATTATATATATATATACTGTGGACTTGCACCAAGTGAGACAAAATACAAAACTAGTGAAATCAGTAGTCACCAGTCCAATCATTACCAGCTATCTGAGCGTCTCCGATTCAGAAACTGACGGAAATTTCTTCTGCCTATAGGCCGGAAGTTTAGTATCTGGGCTGGATGGACCAAATCACATAGCCTGTTCTGAGGAAATGACGTGTCCAAACCACCATATTCACATAGCGTCCAAAGATACAAAATCACATATGGCCAACTATTTGCTATGGCAAACCTCATTTGAGCAACATCAACACCCTGGTAGCAAATGAATCTGAACTATCATAGATTACAAATTCCCGTTGAATAAACCTTCCCCTACACAAATATAAAATTGATTAAACATTGATAGTTGGAAACGTGTTCTAAAGATTTTCCCATGAATCAACAATGGTGATTAAAGATAATGAGTATAAGAAGAAATTCTAGGCTTGGTGTTGTTACCCGCGATCAATCCATGCCTGGTGTTTGGACTTTGTGGATATCTATCAGAGACCATCCTCTGTGAGAGCGGTATTTCTGCTATGACTGTAGATATATACCTAATTCCAGTTGAGCTGGGATGTATGGAACCCTTTGAAAAAACTACTTGGCTCAACTGATGCCAGATTTCGGTCATCAACAGGTTCTGACTGTCAAGCTCCGGAATTTTTCGGTCCTCCCCCTCGAAAACGAACTTGGAAACATGAACATGGAGCCTGGAAAAGGGGGGAAATCCTATTGGAAATCATCATTTTGTACCCCAAGAAATCATGTGTGGTGCCCACCTGCGAGGGCGACCACCAGGGTAGTCTCTTGTGCCATTTGGTTGATCTCCTCAGCTGAGGAGACCTGAAGCACCTGGCGATTTTTCGGACTTCGGTCGATGGCTTTTGAAGCACCGTGAAGATCCTCTTCAACAAGGATCAGTATTATCATAACAGCCATGTATTGACAAACAAAATCCAGTGAAGCAGTTTTGGGATTGTGTTCTTTGTTTCTTGATGTTCTTGATGTTTCATGAAATGAGTGGGAATATCTACCATTTTGATGTCAACTCGAGCAGGACTTGGTCCATCAACAGCATCAGTATTCAGATCGTTGGCTCTTTGTCTCTGCCACGAGTCTCTGCTGGATTTTCATCAACAAGCTAACGAGCCAAAAGGACTCCGAAAAAAGGTTGGAGTTTATATAGAGGGTTTTAGACATTCTCTTTGCTACATGAAAAGATGAAAGAATTTCCAGCCTCAACCATTTGGACCCTTTTTCATCCATCTTCCGGAACCAAGCTTCGGATTCACCGGGACACCCTCATCTCCCAACAACGGACAATCTGACCCCTCTGACCTTGGGTCTTGACCGACATTGGCTGGCCATTTTCTCCAGCTTCGGCAGGCTTCTTCCAGCCAAAGCCCAGGTGAAGGGTTTGAGAACCCCCTGGACCAAGGCATCCAAATGCTCGACGATCAAACACCCACTGAAGCCTTGGAGGACGCTGTTAGCCGCTGGTTTGCTTTTTTGGTGCTGAAAACACTCACCTGTTGAAAACATCAAAATAAGGTGGATCTCCCGCAAAAGATGGTGGGTCATCTCCCGAAGATACGATTGAGGATCATTGATGTTTTTGGAAGCCGCCCATTCGAGCAAACTTGCGTCAGGTTGGATGATCTGAGCAAGAAAGTTTCCGTCCCGTCCATCTTTGTTGCCGTAGTTCATACCCATCATCTGAATCATCTGGATCACCAACCGGGTTAAAGGTAGATTGATGTTTGTATGTAATTTAGTAATTATGACAAATTATTCACTGCATTCGCCTGTTCCCGCCAGTGTTTGTTCCTATGATCCCATTTTCCAAGTCATTTGGAACAGAAGTTTTTTAAAGCGGTGTAAAACCTGCACTGGGTATACCTGGTAAAATTCCAAACACGATTCCAAGTTTATATACTAGTTTTGGAAAGTATCATCCAAGTTGCTCCTTCTAAGGTTTCGTTTGTGAATATCTGTGAAAAATTCGCCGATGTCATGTGGAGACATTTTAGGAGACGTCCTCTACGCTGAGGTTGCTACCCCTGTTTGTTTCCACATCTTGGTATGTTGGCTCCATCCGGTGCTATAATATCTTAAAATCCCAGGCTAAGATTTTGTGCGAAGATATGTAGTTGATTCAATCGTTTCCACCCCTTCAACCCATAGAATTCCAACACCCGGACTTTTCTGTGTCCCCCCACCGGTGCATCCAAAGACCACCAGATCATATGGTTTCTTCGTTGGCTCGACCTTGCCGGCAGAGATTCGTTTTGGAAGCAGTAGGTATACGGGGCCTGGTAGGTGCTTGGTGAATGGTGGATCCGGGCCCACAGAACCTGAGACCTGTGACGTTCCTTACATGTTTATACATGCCCTTGAGGCTTGGTCAATTTCTATATCATGTCCTATTGAGATCTCATGAGATCTTGTAGAGCTCCACCTTCACTTTCTGACAAACTGCCAGTTTTCTCAAAATTCATCTGGATGTGGATGGTTTAGAGTCGACTTACAAATTTTGAGATGTTCAATTCGATGACATTATTTCCGGCAACTTTTTTTGCCATGTAACTATGGGCAAAGGAAGAAAATCCACTTCATAGGATCGGATAGTCGACAAAGACAGAATCTCGCGATTGTCATACTCCCCCCCCCCTTTACTGAGTTGTTGTCCCAATTCTTCCCATCCCATGTGGTGATTTTGGTGGTTCGGGTGCCTCGTCCAATTCATCAAAATCAATCATGGCGCCGAAGGCACGTCAAAAGTGAGGTGGAACCGATGCACCACCCGAGAACAAAAGAGTCAAAAAAGGTCTCCAAAATGTCTCTCACCCTTATTTTGTTGACATCGAAATTCATCCATCTAATTCTTGTTCAGATATGTTCAGACATTTTCTTAGGTAGAGTGGATGATCAGTTGGAATGAGAAACAGTCCGAGAAGATCCAAACCAAAGTGTTGAGTTGAAACTGTTCATGTCATTTCTCAACATATCACAGTACGGCACGTGTCAGGGTGCACCACTCAGTGATAGCACAGAAAAAAACTCATGTCTTCAGTGGAAATCATCCCAAATGGTAAATCGCCCTAACAACAGGTGCTGCTTATCCTGGTTGTATTCGAAGTATGGAATTCCAACCACTCCCGTTGATAAAGTCATAAAATGAGAATTCATCTAATTCATCGAAAGGAGAAGCATTGCATCACGTAACCAATCACAGGGCTCCCCTTTTGGTAGCTTCATTCTCACATTTTCCGGCCCCCATGTCAACGTGGCGACTTCTTTCACAGGAAGCACAATGACTCTTATGTTCCTCATGTTCGGATCGGCATCATGTGCGATGTCGGATTGGCATCAACTCCTTTACATTCAGTAGTGAATCTAAGGATTGGCACTCTTTGCTTCCTGAGCTGAACAGCTGCGGAGCATCACTTCACGAAGCCTTCTTGAAGAAAGGATGAAAAAGAGCTTAGGGTCAATGGATGTCATTGTTTCCAATGGTTTTGTAATGGAAAGTGACCAGTTGATCCAAAAAACAAAAGTGTTTTTTGGGAAACTTTGTGTCGACCCAAAGTTGGGATCCTTGGAGGTGGCTTTACCCAGTGGCAGATCTTGGTGGGGAAAGACATCATGCCCAACGTCTTGTTGATGCTTTTCGTTCATCCCAAGGACACCTGTGCAAACCAAAAGGGTAAAGACTATTGCAAGCAGGCCACATCCCTGAATTTCTTCTGACTCTGAAAGACTACAGGGTAGCCACTAGCCGGTCCCAACACCCCGTACTCTTTGTGTTATACGCACCCCGAAAAAAAAAATGCTGCCAAAGCTCTTGAGCAAAGTGCGGGTTGGAAGATGATCCATTTGTCGGGTTAGCATGTTTCAAAGGCAAAGTGTCTATTTCAGCAGCCTTGTCCTCTCATTGCGAATCCTTGAGGCCTCTCCTTGGAGGGAAATCTCACCCTAGAATCAAGTACGCAGGCCTCTCAATTTTCAGAACCCTCAAATTTCTTTGGATTTCATTTTCCATTCTCTAATATGTACATCTTTATATATGTCAAGGCGAGTTATCGTGGTGTGTCAAGAGGAAGTATCGCTCCGGTCGGCAACACTTTTTTGTGTCACAGAAATCGTCAGCAGTTTTGAAACTCATCACACCTTTGGTGTGTCGAAACGCCTTGCATTGAAAGCGCTTCAAAAGGCATTTTTCTACGGGCAGCTTTTGAGAGCTCAAAGGTGACGGTGTTGGAAGGACTTCCTGCTTCAGCTTACTGGTCATTCTTTGGTCATACTTGGCTATAAGTCAAATGTCACCAGTTTGGGGATCACGAAAGTGTTCTGGCATTTTTTCTTCCAACATTGGGGTTTCAAGCATTTTAGCCACAGCCCACTGCATCCACCCAAGCTCGACGAGCCGGCATGCTGCAATGCCACGGAACGTCAGTAGCGGCCGCAAGGTGGCCAAATCATGGCCAGACACTTGGCGAGACCAGTCACCTGCGGTCGGCTCAAGGAGCCCCTCAGTTAAATTGCAGTAAGTGAGCATGAGGACATGTGTAGCTCCATTTGCAACAGTATCTAGCTAACAGTGTTATATAATGCGAATATGGGTATGTATATATATATATACGTATATATATATATACGTATACAATAAAATATAAATACAGATTTCATTCCATGGTCCATGTATACAACAAAGCCTATAATTCGTTGCTTCAAATCTCTGCTATTTATTTGGGGCAAAAAAGGGGATGCAAACCCTCAAATCAATTGTGATTATGGACCGAGTATAAGGAAATCCTGACCTTATGGATGGAATGAGCGACCATCCATACAAGGACTGCAAACAGGTCTGGTGGTTCCCAAAAGTGAGGCTCTCCCCAAAATAGATGATAAACATGCCCTCCATGTAGATGAAGTCCACATGAAACATACGATGCCCAGACTCTTGACCTTCTCATTAAACTTCAATCGCAAAGGAAATGGTACGCTTGAAAGGCCTCCCTATGCACAAGTGAATCCGTGGGATCAACAAAACCTGCAGGGCCGATCACGACACGTGTTTTTCTCGGCCTTGTGGTTCTGGACTGGCAAGTTGGTCGACATCCTCGCAGCCTGATCATTGATCAGGATCTTGAGGCGGGAACCAGAAATTGAGACCAAAAACAAAACTTCATCACAAAGATCCGGTCCTTCTTCTTCTCACATGCATCCTCCAGTTGCGCATGATATAAATTTCATAACGTGCCACGTAATCGCTGAAGACAAGCAAGGAATTGCAACAACGAACAATATGTATGTATATATATATATACGAAGAAGATTCTGTTTGACTGTATAGTTTCCCGCTACCAACCACCTCTCATTCTCTCACCACCAATCGATAGATGACCAAAAAATTAGAAAATAGAACTCATGTCCTCGCAGATCGAATTTTTTGCGACTTCCGCATCCTCCGAGTGCAGCAAGAGGAGTGGCATCCAAAAAGTGAAAAATCAAAGAGTTGCAGAGTTGCACAGAATCATGCTTGGCCAATCCAGTCCTTCATCTGGCAATATTGTTGCCAGTACGAGTCGACGATAGCCTTCGCATCCTCCATGGAAAACAGTCAGCAAGGAATTGCAACAAAGAACAATATATAGATGAAGAAGATTCTGTTTGACTGTATAGTTTCCCGCTACCAACCACCTCTCATTCTCTCACCACCAATCGATAGATGACCGAAAAAATTAGAAAATAGAACTCATGTCCTCGCAGATCGAATTTTTTGCGACTTCCGCATCCTCCGAGTGCAGCAAGAGGAGTGGCATCCAAAAAGTGAAAAATCAAAGAGTTGCAGAGTTGCACAGAATCATGCTTGGCCAATCCAGTCCTTCATCTGGCAATATTGTTGCCAGTACGAGTCAACGATAGTCTTGGCATCCTCCATGGAAAACAATCAGCAAGGAATTGCAACAACGAACAATATGTATGTATATATAAATATATATATGAAGAAGATTCTGTTTGACTGTATAGTTTCCCGCTACCAACCACCTCTCATTCTCTCACCACCAATCGATAGATGACCAAAAAAATTAGAAAATAGAACTCATGTCCTCGCAGATCGAATCTTTCGCGACTTCCGCATCCTCCGAGTGCAGCAAGAGGAAAATGTGGCATCCAAAAAGTGAAAAATCAAAGAGTTGCAGAGTTGCACAGAATCATGCTTGGCCAATCCAGTCCTTCATCTGGCAATATTGTTGCCAGTACGAGTCGACGATAGTCTTTGCATCCTCCATGGAAAACAATCAGCAAGGAATTGCAACAACGAACAATATATATATATATGAAGAAGATTCTGTTTGACTGTATAGTTTCCCACTACCGACCACCTCTCATTCTCTCACCACCAATCGATAGATGACCAAAAAAGTATTAGAAAATAGGACGCATGTCCTCGCAGATCGAATCTTTCGCGACTTCCGCATCCTCCGAGTGCAGCAAGAGGAGTGGCATCCAAAAAATGAAAAATCAAAGAGTTGCAGAGTTGCACAGAATTATGCTTGTCCAATCCAGTCTTTCATCTGGCAATATTGATCGACGATAGTCTTGGCATCCTCCATGGTGGGCAAAGGGAAGTTGCGCTTGATATGAAACAGTGCCAAAGCAAGTCTTCAGATGCTTCTCTTTATAGGGTGTCAACCAGAGGAGAGACCAATCAGAGACCAAAGGGTATAGCGATCCAGTACCAAAATGCAATTTCCAGCATGTGTACGTTCCTTACACTCCAACCGGAGTTGCTTGGAAACGAATTGAAACTCTATTCTTACTTGGTAAGTGCAAGTACATGTAAGTACCGCCCGCGGTACATGGGGCCTCCCCACTCTGCAAGACCTCAACCTTCACAGCCTCTGTTTGCATCTCGGCCTGGGCCTCACAGCAAAGGGGAACGATAAAGGCAGGACATAGAGGCAGATGCATTTCCAAGTGATGTTCGAACCACTAATTTCCTCTCACAAAAAACAACAGCTTGTTTGCGACAAGAAGCAGATAGTATTTGACATGCTCAGATAGTATTTCCCACATAGGAATTCAAACATATTATTCTTGTTTCTTAAAGTCCCCAAGGCCTCCAATTCCGAAACTGCAGGGACTTGCGCAGAGGCTACGTTCTCTTCGGCCACCTGCGACATGGAGCAGGAGTCACTGGATCCCTTGATTCGCAAAAAGCTTGGATACATTTTGCACCTTTGTGTGGTTTGTACGCTATCCGAAGCAATGCCCCTTCCCTCAAGAATACATTTTGTTCTTTATCCCTCGTGTTGAAGAAAGACTATCCAGGAAAAACTGCCCAACAAAGAAACGGATGAGAAAGAAACAAAGCTTGTCCATAGATAGATATTTCAGATGATGGTGATCCCGGTGTTTCCCAAAGATGAAAAGACAACTTCAAAGTAGCTGATATCTTTGACAACCAACTCTGCGTTGCGCCTGCTCCTTCTTTTGAGATTTCTGGATGAGCTCATCCAAATGAGCAATGGCAAATGCCATGCCGCGTTCTGGTTTCGGCTTGGGCTTTAGCTCTGGATTCTTTGCCCACTGCCTCCCTTCCTCAGACAGCCCTTCCAATCGCAGCTGTTGTTGCACCATGGATCTTCCGTCCAAGATCCTCGGGCGAATGATCCTCTGATCGTTGGAGGCCCTTGCGCAAACAGGATTTTTTGCATGGTAAACGAAGGACTGATTCATGCCCGACTGATTCCACACGGGAAGCTATCGGTTCCCACTCAATTTGTCTTCCTTTCAAGCTTGAACCAACTTGCCAACTCGGTTTCAGTTTTTGGAAACGCGTCTTCTGCTGATGGATTCCTTTTTTTGGCGTTTGACAACCCCGTTTCAAAAACCCATTTAGATACAGGTCCTGAGATTTCTATTTGTGAAATATACCAAGTATGGTTTGAAAATGGAAGATTCGGAAAATTCACCTAGCAATGGGGACATTTGTCAACACTTTTTATTCTTTGATTTTTTTTTGTGAGTTTTCATTCGCAGATTTTGTCTTAATCCATTGAAGCGGAGCTGGAGCAGGCAACGAAACTTCTCACCTTGTGCAGCCTGAATCCCCACTGAATTCGCACGTTAAAGACTCTTGGAGACCCTGGACGTCCAACGAGTCCCAGGAAGAAAGCTTATGACTTGTTGGAGTTGTACCAAAATAAGTTGAGGAGCTTCATTACCCAGAATGCCATGGATCACCTACTCAAACCTTTGAATTATGGTGTGACTCAAGAACTAGAAAAGGATCATTTTCCTTAGCCGGAGTCTGCACCAGCATTGCTGGCCACAGAGGAAGATATCGCAGTTCTCATAGGATCTCTGCGTCATGATTCATGATCCCAACTATCTTCCTGCTGGGCACGAGCTGGGCCTTCTCAGTCGCATGGGTGCGGCACCAGCAGAATCTGATGCCAGCGAAGCAGCCACTGCAGCAAAGTCTGGAAAATCCGAACCAACAAAAATTATTGTTCTGCCATTGTTCTGCCTATATCAAAAGTCATCCAAACATGCTCGAATCATTTGCCATTTGCGACTGCTTTGAGCCGCCATTCTATTTGGTGGCTTCAATTGGGTGGAGAGTGGAACCCTTTTTTGAATTGAAGGAAAGTTTTCTCTTGAAACCACCAAGGAGAAGACGCACTGGGCCATGTTTCACCCAGTCTTTTCATCCAGATCTAGGGCCCAAGCCAACGCTGGGGACACCTCGGACATAGCTTTAACGGAAGTGGTAAGTGATATAAGAGTCTGTACATATGTATACATATATATATAAGAGTATACATATACATATTATATATATATATATTCTGTTCCTATCTATTCCAAACATATTCTGCAAATAGTACAAGTACAACACACCAATGAATTTGAGTCCAGTCAGAAATTCCGGCGTGAGTTTTTGAATCATCAGCTGCTCATACTCACGGTGGCCTTCAATCGTTGTTGAGTTTGATTGCAGTTGTGAACACAAGGTGTCAAGTTGAGTTTTTTTTTTAATAGTGATTCACCCATCATCTGCAGTCAGACTAGATCTTAGCAACAAAAAAACCTCGGATTTCTTTCTGGGAGGCCTTGCCAAATATGCCAAATGACATAGGTTCACTTCACGCGGGAATCCTCTGCCCAACCCCACCTCTAAAGGTTCACATTCGGCTTAAGGGATGGTCGTTTCGGACTCATCCAGCAATGGTGAGGAGTCAAAACACATATCTCCTTTCACCTTCGCAAGGGTGTGACGGACCCAAGGTGTTTTCATTATAATTGATGATCATTGCATGAGTTTCTGGACACATGAAAAATGCGATCCATGCCAACGTTGCAAAAAAAAGGTCAACAAATCTTAAGGTCGGTGCAGAATCGCACATTAAGGTTTCACTTAGGATGACGCCAATCAATCGAGGAGTCCACCAAACACCTCTTTTGATGTCGTTTCTATCAGATTCTATCAAGATCCTCATCCTCCCAAGCCTTTGAGATAAGAAAATGTGCACTCAACAACTCAACCAATCTTGCAAAAGGTGATATGTTGTGTGCATATATCTCATGTGTATAATAACTAAGAGATACGTGAGACATGCTATCCCCACCAACCGCCACAAACTCCCGTCATTTCTGAATCCATCGGGCCACCTTCTGCTGCTGCCATTCATTGGACACCTGCCGTGGGTTTCCATCCTGCTCTTGGCTGCTGTTACCCTTTTAAGAAACAAGTTACAATAGGTCCGCCCCGGTCTTCCCCCGTCTCCAAAAATGTGAGTACTCTTACTTGGCCACATGATAGAATGTCACTCTATCAAAAGAAATTCAGATCTTTCAGGTTGATTCATTGATCAAGTTTGGCTCAGGATGACTCTCCTGCTCCAACACCAGTGGCCTGGTCCAGGATCTGTTCTCCAACCCAGCTGGCACGCAGCACCGCTAAACCTCAAATTTGAAAGGGCGTGAGCTGTAGACTCACACACGAATTCATTTTCATATGCATATATTTTACAAGTAGTTCCCGGGCGAGCCGGTGGCGGAAGTTTCAAAAGAAAAAAGAACTATATAGCCAGGAAAGAATTTGCCTATAGAATGTGCGCAAGATGACCGACCATTGCGATGTCCAAACTTTTTGTTTTGTTTTGAACGAAGCTTTTGCCGTTGCATGGCTGTGATGTCACGCGCTTTGGGGTGATGTGTTTGTGATTTGACTTGCTTTCAAGTGATGTGGCTAGTTGTGAGGTGATTTGTGGTGCTACTCCGGTACTACTCTGTACTACAAAGAACTACAACGTACTACTCCAGTACTACTCCAACGTACTACTCTGTACTACAAAGTACTACGCCAGTACTACTCTGTACTACTAAGTACTACAACGTACTACTCCAGTACTACTCTGTACTACAAAGTACTGCTCCAGTACTACTCTCTACTTCAAAGTACTACGCCAGTACTACTCTGTACTACACCAGTACTACAACGTACTACCCCGGTACTACTTTGAAACGTCATTTACAATGTGCGGAGAAACAAGAGCCACCCTCCAACTTCACCAAATACTGCGCCTGCCACGCAAAATCAATGTCATCAATGATCCGCATCACATATGAAACATCATTTCCAATGCGCGGAGCAACAAGAGCCACCCTCCAACTTCACCAAATACTGCGCCTGCCGCGCAAAATGCATGTCATCAATGATCTGCGTCACATATGAAACGTCATTTCCAATGCGTGGAACATAAAGTCACCCTCCAACCTCNCTGTTACTTGACTGATCTGTTACTCTACTGAACTGTTACTTTACTGAACTGTTACATTACTGAACTGTTACTTTACTGAATTTTTAGCATTTTTAAAAGTTCGTAACTCGGAAGTTTCTCATCCAAACTTCCTTTGATCATACTTTAAATGTGTATTCATTCTGCACTAATTGATCAATCTAAATAGCATAGATGTTTACTGTTCATATCATATTGATATATTGTACATTCTATGGTTCATGCAAATGTATTTTGGATACTGGCTGCAAATCATGGCCAGGATACAAAGAATTGATATTGACACATTGGGAAAGCACCATGATGAAAATCATGAGAAAGGTTCACGTGTTGATTCATCATAATCGTTGAGCTGACATGAAATTTCGAGGCTTCCCATCCCAAAGCACCACCGTTGTCGTCTGGGGTCAGCTTCAATGATTGAAAAACTCACAACTCTGGATCTCTCAGCTGCGCGGATCACTTGGACAACCAGCTTTCCCTAAGACAGGTTCTCAATTCTGGTCCAAAATATGGCGGTCGCAGAATGGTTTCTGTCATGCGCATCTATACGTATATATAATGGATATATATATATATATATGTATACGTATATATACAATNTAATGGATATATATATATATATATGTATACGTATATATACAATACTATCATATACACACGCATACTGTATTTAGAATGCATATGAAGTCATACTTAAATCAATATGCATGAATTATATTATCATTATGCGTGTGTACCCGTACCAGTGTAATTTACATATTAAATATATATCACCGACAAATAAGCTCCATTTCCCACAGCCTCATCCAATCTTCTGTAACACCAAGGTGCTAGGATGCTCCTCCCGTGGCGGGAACGAGAGGTTGTGCCCCGACATGGAGAAGAGCTGCTCCACCAACCTTTCAAGTGGCCATGTTGACTCATATTGGCATGGATGAACCTCCCGTTTTTTGTGGATTCCGTGACCGTATGTTTTTTGGGGGAAATTAAAGGGGAGTGATCAAAAAAATGGAGCAAAAGATGGGTCATGTTCACAAGTATACCGTACCAGATGCATGGTTTCCCAGGTTTTAAAAAAGTATCAAACAGGAAGTAGAAGCTGTTCACTCGTTTCATACAACTTCACAACATTTATACCTTATAACAGTTGAAAATCACTACCAGCTAGGCATCGTTAGGCCCTTTGGTAATGTCATGTGTAACACGACTTTGTCCATACAGCGTGAACGAATCCAAATTTGAATTTCTGCATCCAAAGGTTGGCCAAGAAAGGCCATCATGGAAAATGGAAAATAATCCTTGGAAAGGCAGCAAGTCTTGGGGCTCATATTTCCACTTCCCGCATGGCATTCTGAGGGGAAGGGTACTCCAAGTTACTTTTGTGTCCCTTAGGTAGGGTACCTTGGTTTTAGCTTGGAGGTTTGTGTCTTTCTCATTCTTCGTTTAGATGAGCCCCACAGAAAAGTGACTTCAATATGTCAATCCCTTCCACATCCCCAAATACATGCCACGCCACCCCATCTCCATCTCTGGCACTGCACCAACTGTGCGAGCTGAGGTTTGCCCAGACGTGGCATCTAGGCGGTTTACGGAAGTTTTAGTCGTTGGCTTGGGCCGTCTGGCTGAAGAATGACTATGTACGTTTGAGTGTCGAACGGATAATCCACCCAGGCCATAGAGTGATGAAAAGTTCAGTCATCGAAAAAAAGTTTCAAAGCTAAGAATCCAAAGGCATGAAGTCTGTGAAGGTGAAGTGTATTGCATTCCCAGAAAATCAGGTGAAAATCTGATGTCCACCCAGCAAACCACAAGCAGCCTTGAAAAGGTACCACTAAGTCCTTATCACTCAGCACCAAGTGGCTCCAAGCATCGGAACGAAAGACTTTTTGCAAAAGCAAACTTCTCATCGCCTCAGTCGACGAGTTTTAAGAGTTACACCCTCTGCTGAGTTGGTAGTAGACATATGGATTTGACTCCTGGACCAGTGCCTCAGACCTGTATCTTAACTGGAAAATCCTTACATCCCTAGGAAGGAAGCTTCAAAACTATAGCAGCAAAAAAGCATTCTTCAAAACCGTTTCAACCACCAGCCATTTTACTGCAAAACACGTCCCAAGTGGCACAAAACGCACCCACCTCAACAGCCCGAGTGACATGACTCTGTAACTTCTTCGGTTCAGCCTCCGACAGCCTCCGAGACGTTGATTGATTGAAACAATTCCTCGGTGCGGCGGATTCGAAACCACGTGCTGGTCTCATGTACCGCACTCTTTGGTAAGACAAGAGCAATGCACCTGTTCCAAATGTTCACATTGAAACAGCATGAGTTTCTATGGCTGCAAAAAAATAGGTTTATCAATTCTCGGTATATTCAAATTCACATTCCATCTTGTTTGGGGGTTCCCTCAACAGATTGGGACGTGGCCAAGGATCAAGTACTCCCAGCATGCAGGGATAGCATCCACCTCATTAGGCCATCGGCTTTCACGCCCAACACGATCAGAATCATGAAGCCGTTCACCGCCGCACCACCCGAAGCAGCAACAACAACAACAACAACAACAACAACAACAACAACAACAACAACAACAACAACAACAACAACAGCAACAGCAACAACAACAACAGCAACAACAACAACAACAACAGCAACAACAAATAAAGAAACAAACAAACAAATAAAGAAACAAACAAACAAACAAATAAAGAAACAAACAAACAAATACCAAAAAGAACAAACAAACAAATAAACACCAAAAAGGACAAACAACATACTTCTTGTGTACCTTAGGTGTGGCTAATCTTGAAATCCTATGATTTTTTCTTGTCGCTCCAAAGACCAAGCCCGCAAGAAAAAGGTCATCAGGAATCAGCATCCCGGTTGCAGCCAGGATGCCAACTTCACAAACTGCCCATCACCAGGGATCGGTAACCAAGGCGTCCTTTCGTAGCAGGTTGGGAGCATCACTTCGACATGCTTCTATGCTTCACCGTTCAAAGGGGCTGTATTGCTGGGGGAATGTACCCAATTTCTTATGGCACCAAGACTTTCAAGTACCTAAAATGGAGGTACTGAACCTATAAGCCTACAAGGCTATTTTCGGGGTGGGTTTTCCTTTGCATAAGCTTTACATACAGCTTTTATAGGTGAGCACCTCCATCTTAGGTACCTGAAATGTTTGGTGATTCTGGCAGCTTTTTCTAAACATCAGCCCCTATTTCTCATTTCTCTACAGTATGTAACTGTACGGAAAAACTATAAACCTGCCGCGGGACTCGCGGACATCTAAACGCGTCATCTTGTATGTACTACTTAGTTACTACTTATGTTTGCTGTGTCACATAAAAAAAAGCGATGCTGTGGACTTTTACGGTTTAAAACATGGGAAGGCTGAATGACATCAACACGTGTGACATGGCCCATGGCATTTCAAGGGCTCTTATAAGTTGCACCCTGCAACTCCTAAGTGTGGGATTAGCCAACAAAAACGGCACCAACAACAACGACCACGACCAGAACCACAACCAGCAACCACAATCAATCATCACTTTCCCTCCAACATACCCGCGAACTTCCCCGTCCCACCCGTCTGTGCTTGTTTCATTTCTGAACGCACACTGTATCAAACGACTGCCAAAGGTACACCATGTTGGCGCCACGATATGCGTCAAACTCTGTGACACAAGTCTGGATGCCTAAGGAATCTGCTACGGCATCTGAAAACAAAAGCATGCAAAGGGATAGACTACCAACAAAAATGCTAGGCTTCAATTAAGCGAGATTCTAGAGGGTGTATCTTTATCACATGCCTTTTGAACAGGTTCACACTTTGTGGTTCATTTGGTACTTGGTTGGTAAAAATTCACTGAAGAGAGTAGCTTACAGTTTTACAGAATAGATCATTTAAATGACGATCTGTTATGAAAGACCATGCAAAGATCACCATGCTCATTTGTTGCATACATTGTGATTGCAAGCCGTTAGTTTTCTGCAACTGGATCACCAGGCAGGACGGAAGGAATGCACTATTTCCCCCAACTTCCAACACCTTTTTCTGAGGTTGCTTCGGGATGTTGATATTGGCCAGTGGCTTTTCAAATTCTCACAGTTCCAGTATCACTGACCCAACGAATTTCAAGCTACTAGTAGTGTTCTACAGCTTGCTTTCCTTCCTTTCAAAGATGATTCTGGGACACTTGCATTTGAGGAAATAGAAGACACCCCTGTATGCGTGCTTGGTCCCCGGCTTGCCTTTTCGAGAGTCATCCCCCAAGGTCACTAGAAAGTTTCAAACTGGCTATGTGGAGATCAAATGATTTCAAGTAGCTAGATCCAAAGATAGAAAGAAAAGGATAGAATCAGGAGGCATGACGACATAACAAAATGACACATACGGCATACGGTTGCATAAATGTGCAACTATTTCACTATCTGAACCTTTGTTATGCAACATACCAAGTTGAAGAAAAGGACTCCAAAATGAGCAAAATGATACAAACTTCATCAAATGCAGTTGAGGTCTTGGTAGTGCATCCCATTATTTACAGAGTTTTTCACGCCGAGGCTCCAGGACATGCATTTGTCGACGGTGTGAGCGGACAACTGGCGCTGAGGCCTCCGTGGCAAAATGGGTGACATGGGTGAGGTCCTCTCCTTGTATAATTTGAATACACAAGTATAGAAGTGCGTACCCATATGTGACGGTGGAAAGATTTTTTTTTCGTTTGGAAGGTGAGGAGATGGGGAGGAAAAAAACACGGGTAAAAGTTCACAAGTTGAAAGTTTGAAGGCAATTTGAAGCCTCTGGATTCACGTACAGGCATGTCACACTACCTGCCTGGAGGACAACTTTGAAAGAATTCGCTGAGTTCGATAAAGCACTCCTCGATTCGATCTCAAGTCCAACAAGTCCAAAACCTTCTTCATTGTTTCAGTTGGACACCAACACTTTGCACGGCAATGTTTTTTTTCGTTTTCGAAGACATCCAATGTGTTGAAAACATCTCTTCTGATATTGGTCATGAAATCGCTTAAGTTTGGTTTGACCAAAGGATTCCACATGATTTCACTGTCTTGGAGGATTTAGATGTACAGTTTCAATCCAAGGTTCCATAGAGAGATCCGGACCTTGAGGATGCAAAACAAGAATGGACCAATGGGAAGAATCTCAAGGTTCAAATTTGGGTGCATATGAAATATGTGTATTCATAGCATGGTAATATGAAATGTTGATTTTAATCTACCAGAACTATTGGATGTGTTGATTTCTTTACTATATTTGGTCAAGTATGATATCCAATCTCCTGGCTAGATTATGTATAATTAGAGTCGTTTAGAAGAATCAATAAA
Organism: Breviolum minutum Mf 1.05b.01; assembly: GCA_000507305.1. NCBI lineage: Eukaryota > Dinophyceae > Suessiales > Symbiodiniaceae > Breviolum > Breviolum minutum. The sequence goes on along the minus strand of DF240357.1, from coordinate 96,396 downwards.
ACCGGTGACTTCCAGGGTAAAAATCTGAGACTTGTAGCAGCGGAGAAACCGATCAACCAAATAATATATTGTCCAGTGATCCCACACCTCATCTACTACCGACACCAAAAAGATCACGTAGAGTCCGGAATACTGGAACCAAAAATTCCACAATTTGGGGTTGTCCAGTCCTAGCATGTTCTAGCAAGCATCACTTGTCGCAAGCATCACTTGTCTTGTATCTGGGAGTGGGGGACAACTAATGAGTACTAACAATCAATATATTTGCGGCCTTTCATCTGGCGAATCTGTATTGACTCAGACTGATGACAACCTGCAATTTCTCTAATCAATCACTTGTCAAAAGTGGAAACTCTTGGGGTAGATCTCCTCCCACCCAGTGACAATGGAAAATCAAAGGTTATGAGGAAGCCTCTAAAAAATGATAATCCTGCTAGTCACTAGGCTATAACTACTATTCCTGGAGGATGGGACATCAGAACAAATTTGGATTGTGCACTCTCCTACTTGCATCAGTCTCCCCAGGCTGCCCCAACAGGCATCTTCCAGCACTTGCTCCGCTTTCTGGCAAAAAGAACATGTGCAAAATTGGAAGGAATTGGGAATGGTTTGCCCAGGTGAAAATGTGGACATCTTAAAGCATCTTAGGACCTTTCCAAGGCCTAACACTGATACTCTTGCCACGATTTAGTGATAATTCAAGTCATTTCTTGCGTTGAGATTCCATCCTTAGGGCCCTGGCAATCAAATCTTCCACGTGTTGCCAAGAATGCAAAGGATCTGTTTTTTTGTGGAAAGGCACCTCTTTGACAAAAGCCTCCAAAGACTTCGCGATGAGAAAATCCGTCTGTTTCTGCCTCCTTGCAAGTTCAAAAACTTGTCCATTTATCCCTCCCAAAGTCGCCACACGCCCTTCACGGGTTGTCTTCACTTGTCATCTGTAACTGATATCTGATACCAACTTTCCCTGTCTTCTAGGGAAATCCTCGGGTGACCAAACAAAAATGTTCAGCTATGGCTATACTCCCCAACAAAACAGCTCACCACATAGTGCTTGGAAGACCATTGGGGGAAGCTAAGTCTTTGCCAAGCAGCTTGCCCTCGATGCATGCCAAATAAGCACCAGCGCCAGATGAAGCCACTCCGGCCAAGGATGCTTCAATGCCAGCAATCCCGGCACCACAAATCGCTTGGACATTCATCTTGTTGGTGCAATGGAACCTAGGCGTGAACGATGCTCAGATAAGAATTTACAAATAAGAAATGTAGCAATTGAATGTCAGCAAATCTTAAAGAAATGACTGAAACTTGACACATCCGCTAGGGCAAACCAAATCCTCAACATGTCTTGGGTCAAATCTGAGTACATTTAAGCAGAAGTTCACGCACCAGAATCATAGCCCTCTGCTTCCAAATAAAAGAAAGTTCGAACATCCTTGGAAGGGTCTTGGAATGGTCTTGGTAGTCTCTGTTCCCAAAACGCCACTGAGCCACGAAGTGAAAGACAGGAACAGTACAGCCATGCCTGGCGATGAAACCCTTCAGAGATGTGGAAGGAAACAAAACTCATCTAAAATTGAACTTCTATCTTCATCCATAGGTCATACCCTTTCGTATCACTAAATCTCACGATTTGAGGGCTGCATACGATATGAAAAAGCTTTATGTACGTTTGCATGTGTATGTATAGAAATAGTATAAATATAATACATGCATATCATGCGTGCAATAAATTATTGCAGGAACTATCATAGCAGCCTCTACATACTTGCCAACACTCCCCAAAGAAAAACTGGACCAGAACATGATATAAAGTTTCCTCCAACCCGCAGCCTCTCCACCTCCAACTCCCTATGTCTCAAAGAGAACAAATCCGGCCCAGCCTAGGTTGGCCAAGACTGAACTGATGCTGCTGGCACAACTGGCCTTAGCGCTAGGAAGTTGAGCAATTGCACATGGGTTTGCTGGCTCTGGAGGGATATTGAAACACCATATTTCAAACTAAATGGCGTGAATTGTTTTACATGTATTGCTAATCATTGCTATATCTCTAGTGGTTACGAAACCACCTTTCAGGACTTGCTAGCCATCTACTTTCAGCCTGTTACGAGACAGTTCTAGGTGAAGCAATCCTCATATCCTCCATGTTTTTGAATCTTGGCCTCACATTTTTTTTCAAATCTCCACCAACACAAGAACTCACCCCTCCCTGAAAAGGCTGTGGCATCCGCACCCGCCGGCTGTTCTCTATTCGATCTCTTAAGGGTTTCGGCAACGCTTTGGTCGTCACAGGTCCCAGACGTGGATCTTGACAATTTGCCTCAGCTGACGTGGTACAGGCCCAAATCCAGGTGTTTTTTTTGGGGGGGTGTTGGTTGGTGGATTGTTTGTCTATGGTTTTTTGTGAAATTTTGTGATCAGGTGCAAGATGGTCAAAAAATGAAATGCTCGTGGTTTGCACCAGCCTTAGACATCAGCATTAAATCAAGGTTGAAGACAGGGGCACCGGTGCCTAGGGTCGTGTATTTTCCCCTTTTGAATGCGCAGCTTGAGATACTGAAAGAGGGGGCTATGCTGGTAATGGAATGTGCTGTGTTCCCTACATCTCCCAAAAATACTAACAACAACTACTACTATGTCAGCCAGATCCAGCTTTAGTCTAAAAACCTGCCTTTTGAAAAAAATAAGAAGAAACATTTAAAAAAACAATCCAAAAATGCACTCCAGGAAATCAGACTTTAGGAAAAAACGAAAAACATGCAAATACGAAAAGAAAAAAAATGCAACGGAAAATGCAACGAACGACTTGTTTTTTTCTGCTTGTTGTTTGCTTTCTTTTTGCATGTTTGTTTGATGTTTTCTCTGTTTTTGCATGTTTTTTTTTTCGGAGAAAAAAAAACAACAACAAAAGCACAACCGTTTTTTGTTTTTTTGTTTTTTGGTTGTTTTTTGTTTTTTTCGAATTGTTTTTTTTTCATTTGTTTTTTTCGTGTGCTTTTCTTTTTTTGTGTTTTCCAATTGCATGTGTTTTGCATTTGTTGGGGGACCCAGTTTTACATTTGTTTTTTCCAATTCCTCTTTTTTTGCTGTTTGTTTGTCATTTTTTTCAATTGCGTTTTTGTTTAAGAATAATCCTAAGCGGCTGACATAAAACTGCTACAAGTATCCAGCTAACCCTTCCAAATAGGTACTGTACCCTGTAAGTGTAGCTGGTAGTTCTATTTATAACTTCATGGGTGTAACCTGGAGTTTATGGAATTCACAACGTTCCAGTTCCACAAGTTTCATCCGTTCCCCTTAGATTGTAGAGTGGCATGTTTCCACCTCACAACTTGAACATGGATACTGAATCATGATCGTGATCATCATCATCATCATCATCATCATCATCATCATCATCATCATCATCATCATCATCATCAATAATATCATGAATCCAAATCCATCTAACTTCCACTTCATCAAGCCATATGTTCATAGTCAGTGGATCTTTTCCAACCCGAACCACCCATCTTTTGGTAATTTGCGTCAGGGTGCATTGACGATGGTATCCAAGGTGACGCCCATTAAGGACAAGGTCGTGAGGGCCTGAAGCACATCCACCACGCACATCGTCATGAAGGCACCCGGACCTGCAGGTCGCAATGGGTTTCGGGCTCCAACATCTGATCCTCTGCCTCCTCCTTTCGTTCCAAAAGAAAGGGGCTTCTTCATTGATGGGGTTCATGGGAAACTTAAATTGAATTTGGGGATCGAAACACTTTTAGATCAACACTTCTTGGTGTGGGATGGTTGGGCTACCCACGATGCAACATGCACATTTGAAGGCCTCCACCCAGGAAGAGACGTCTCGCAGTACCAGCAGGATCCACCAGGTTGGATAAGCTGTTGGCAGAGCCAAAGTTCTCCTTGGAGATCTGATGAAACATAGTGGAACGTTGTAATCGTATTGCTTGGGACTACACTGAGCAAGAAGTTAAGGGTCGAAATCCTCAAACTGATGATTCATGATTTTCAGCTTCCAGCCCTGGGTTTTCATGGCTCACAAACAAAATCTGATAGCAGGGTCCTTTCCCAAGCAAACTCATCAGATCAGGTCACCAATTTTGGATGGGACATTCCCAAATGACTCAGTGCAACGTTTTGTTGTGCGTTGATGACCAAGCTGCCGGTGTCAGCGAGTTCTCCAGACGTTTGATGATCTCCAAGCGTTCACCTTAGCTGAAGGATAGGGTCCACGGGGTCCACGACCTTCCACCAAGGTCAGAAGGGTGGCACAAGAAGCATGAGCAGCATCGGCATCAAGATGGTTGAACCACCAGTTGAAGAAAATGAGTCAAGTTTGGATCATCTCAAGAATCAGGGTGAAAATTCAAATGATTGAAACTGCCACACGGGTCATGCAGCTTGATGGAAATAGAATTTGGAAGGCTGAGATCTGCCTTAGAATCATTGACTCAAAGACTTGGAAGACCTGAAATCATCCATGATTTGCACCTTACATCCTCCACAATCTCATTCTTTTCAAAAACCACATCACACTAGGCACGTCGCCAGTTAGCAACATATACTAACAAACCCCAACCTCCCTGCTTTTCATCCCAGGATCTGCGCGACACCCCAGAAGATCTGCCAAAATCAGCTGCACCGCCCCTGGGATGACCAGCCCAAGTAGTAGCAGGTACAAAGAGCCCCAATTTTGGATGGAATTCTATGGTTTCTTTCTGGTTTCTTGTATGCCCCCTGAGCTTGCCCCCGTCCTTCCAATCACGAAATTTGCCAATTGAAGTGGCATCAAGGAAACCTTTTCGCTGTTTTTCCCTCAATTACTGTACATAGCATGAGTGAAGTTTGCTGCTCAGAAAAATGGTGGACTCCCCGAAGTGAAACATTCCCGTGATGTCAGTTGAGCTGAGCTGAGGCCAACTTTTTACACTACGTTTACTGTGCTTGTGATGCTAGAAAATAAATAAACCTGCCGTTTCTGGTCACATTTAAATAGGAAGAGTTTTCACTTCTGCTCGCTTGCTGTCTCCATCCTTAGGCGAAGTTCATCCAAGATACCCATTTAAAGATCCCAGACCAGCTTTCAATTGCTGTTCAACGCCCAAGGTCAACACGGAGCAGCCTGGATCACAACGATGAGAGTTGTGACGAAGTTTGAGAGACCGTGATTTAAGATACATTGAGATACATTGTGGCAATCAAACCTACGGAAGACCTTCAAAATCTAATGAAGAATTCGAATTCTGAGTCGAAAGAAACTGAAGTCCCTGGATTTCCTTTCATCCCCTCATTTCGAGACCTACCCATATTGAGATAAAGATCCCCAAGTTATCATGAGATCAATCCCTCCCACACATTTCAAGAGAGAACCCTTAAATGCCTGCGCCTTTCCTGACGGATTGATTGCGCATGCCGGAAATTTAGGGATGGACATTTGATGACATTTGCATACATTTGCCCTCAAGCAACATCCCGTGGACTGTACTCATTTGGGGACCTCACTTGAAATCTACATCGAAATGATCCTGAATGTCCAGGCCATTTCAAACAAATCGGTTGGACCAGAGTTTAGAGGAGACAAACAGCTGAACATGTCCATAGCAAAATTCTATAACATAGTGCCCTTGTTCAAGGAGATTCCAAACCCTCCCAAACAATCCCATCTCCCAAAAAAAAACCTCCACCTGGGATGGTCAACCTCAGCACGAATCGTTGGGTCGGGACTCGGAACCAACCAAACCAAACGTCTCTCTCGTTTGAAACCTAAGGCTTTACGGATGAAAGCATTCCCTTGGCCACATTCCGAAATGTCCAGAAAAATCCGCACACTTTCTCATAAAAACGGGGACCTTGCTCATAGGGGACTAGAGAATATATGAGAATATGGGAAGTGAAGAGAGAAGTGCACCGTAAAGGCTTGAAAGCATTTTGATGCATGTCTCTGTATATCTAAAGGATCACATGCGTATTTAGATTACCTGATTCCGTCTATGCATGCACAGGCCTGAACATCTTATCCTGGTTGACTCAAAAATAAGCAGAAGCTTACCTTTTTTCATCTGACTGTCCCTGTCGCAGCTATCACTAAAACATGTTCGTAGGGGCATCTTTGCTCGCACGATTTCGCCAAGCGACTGGAACGAGGTGGACAAAGTCACCAACGAATTCACCATGACCACGGCGGCCTCGGATTAGAGCCAATGGTTGCCACGGCAGCCATGGTTTTTCTTCCACAAAAACATTGTTTCCGCGTGTGGCTATATATCACTACATTGCACCAACATGATTTGCGGTCTCAATGAGTCTCAATGCTATGATACCATCGTTGATACCATCGCTGATTCTGCATCCAGGCTTTCAACTCCAGGGGGTTGAACTGCAGCTTTTTGCAACTTTGATCCAAGCAACAGAGGTACAACCGGCATCAACTTGTTGTCCCAAGTTCCTGAGGTTTCTGTCTTATGTGTGCCCAAGGGTTGTAGCTGCGTTGTTTGCAAAAACATCTTGGAGTTCTATGTGAATTTGATCATGTCAACAATTTGCAGTTTCCGGTGGCTTACTTTGGAAAGCTCCCCCCATACTTACAGTTTCTTATTTCCTACAATCTTAATTTCTCTAAGATCACAATCAATCCTTCCATCGTTTTGAAACAACACAAAATCTATCCTCACCGCTGAACACCTGATCCTGCTTCAATGCTCCAGACAACCTTTCGATGGACATACCCCATGTTTTTTGTCGATTAAACCAACATCAAACCCATCTTCACACTGAAAATGCTGCCCCAATTCATCCGTGGACCTGATGATACAGTTGATGGAAGAACTCCTGCACCAGTTGAGGTTGGTAGTTTATCCCCATTGTTCCCAGGTGGCTAACAGGATTTCTTCCATCAACCTCCCCTTCCCACGCCAAGGCACAGGGAGCTGCTTGTGTTGGCTGCCACCGAACACGACACCGCCGCGTTGGCCAGGTTGGAGGCCTTAGGTGGATATCAATTGATAAGTGGTCAATTGAACGGCAGGGCAGAAAGAAAGGTGTATCAATCATCTCATTTTACCATCATATAATCATATTAAGCAAAATTTGGGATGAAGTAATATGAATGTGTTGGGTCAAAGTGATTTGCATACCAAATGATTGTCGCAGGATACATGTTCTGCTTTTGCAAACAACTTTCATCTCAGGCCTTGCATTCCTTCAGAGATCACGGCCCTCAGTTGGAAGATGACTTCCGCTTTCCACCTTGCTTAGTTATGATTTTGGATCGTTTGAAGGAATGATCTGTAGATTTGTATTCTAGGATGACATCCGTCATCGATCAAAGATATCCGATACAAGAAAGAACGTTGAGATTTTGCTAATAACCAATCGACACCATCGAACCACTTTCAACTACTTCATCTGACACTTACTTAGTGTACATAATTGGCAAAACAAGCTGAGCATTTCCCTTCCGACAGCTTTGATGGTTTTAGTTTCTATGCAACCGCGTGGAATATGTCCTCATCAAAAAACAGCAACCAAAGGAGTTCTTGTCTAATTGGAATATTTTGGAAATTTCACAGCGGTTTCCTCCTCCATCCTATTCCTCCCTGGACTGAGGAACCCAGGCAATGGAAAAGAAACCGATCAAGACTAGCTCGATGTTGATCTCACAGTGGCGAGGCGAAGTCAAGGTGATGGTAATGGTGCAACATCCAGAAATTGACATAGTATGGACAAATCGAACCTATCAAAATAGAGAAGATAGTATTTTTTCACCCCCAGCAGGGCGCGTCTGCGGCACTCTGGCGGGAAGATATCCAGAGTAAAATCAAACTTTTTGGAGTTGTGTTGGTCTCAGGCATGCCCTTCTGGCAGTTTTTGAGGTGGATAGCACGGAGAGAAATGGTGGCCATAGTAGTCATCTTCATTCGTCAGTTGTGTCCAACATGTTTTATTGGAAGAACATCAACAGCAAAAAAGGGAGACGAATTGTCATCATATTTGCTGAGGATATTCCGGGTTCCATACACCTATTGGGAAATGGGTATCGATCTTTTAATGTGAGTACAACGATGTTATTAAGGAATCCCAACAAGGAAACCTTTCCTTTTCTACATTCTTTCCATCTATTATCTACAGCACCTCTATGGTGTATGTCACTGTTTTTGTGTGCCTCAGAAGATTGACATGGTTTCTCACATAACGAATTGACGCAAACAATCGGTTCAGACAAGTAGGGTTTCTCTGCTACCGCCTCTCAAGAGTGGCCGGAAACACCGTTCGATTGGAGCAAGCTTCACAATAATTATGATCTCTACTCTTATTCGACTCTTCGTCACTATTTCAACAATAAGAAAGGGCCGGCCCTATGATCCAACATCACTGCTTCATTTTAAATACATGAACTATTCATGCTCCACACTTTCCAGCAGCCGCAATATCCATCCCCATCTATCCCATCCCATCATCCCTTCCAAGTCCCCCACCACACAGATCCACTTCTTCAATCCTCGCACCAATCTTCCAAACTTCCCCGGCAACGTCAAAAACAACGGATCCTGCAGGTGAAGCGGGTTGTGGGACTCCGGCACCTTCCATTGGAGATCATTTCAACGGCCAACAGTTTCAGGAATGCACTAAACTTTCGAGGGGCTGTGACAAGCTGGAATCCCAACAATTTTTCATACAAGTTCCTCACAGTCCAATTTGAGACTGGAAAACCTAACAACTTTGAGAAGCTGGAGTTTAACCCTATTTCTTCCACCATATCTTTCAACAACCTACATTAACATGGAAGTCCCTTGGTAGTACCTTCACTCATATTTTGTTCCAGCCCAAACAAGTCTATTTTGGGGATCCCAAGAACTATGCTGGAACCATTTCAATCATTGTCATCGCCTCCGTGCACACAGAGACGGAGGCTTTCAGATTGGTCGCAACCTGCCAGCGGTGCTGTAGGTAAGGCACCCTTACTCCATGCAAACCTCTTGATACTTGTGGGTATCATGCTGCTGATCTTTTTCATGACTTGTGACCAACCTGACCTGATTGGTCGGTTGGATTCAAACAAATACGTCTCTAAGAACCGGTTCAATGATTAGTACAGACTGATATGCCTTAATTTTCAAAGGCTTTCAACTTTTTAGTGGCCCTGCTTTGCTCCACAGTTGCGAAAATTGAAGCTTGAGTTTCTCTGCAGTTTGGTTGCTATCATTTGCCCCCCGCTCGATTCATAGAAACCAGTTCGCAACCTCCTCTAGGCAGTTCTTTTTTTCGGTGTTTCTGGATTGCTTTGTTTTTTTGCATGTTTCGAGCAAACTTTAGATCTTTTCAGTTTTTTCTTTTAAATCCTTAGCTGTAGAAATTCCTATCACGTGTATACCACAAAGAATACTTGGATTGAAGAGGTTACGAAACGGTTTCGAAGGATGGCCACCACGGCCTTGGCCACGGCTTCAGCTACGGCCAAGGTCTCCAGTACGCAGCGTGCTTTGGCGCGTTGCCGGAGGCGCTTCTTGCTCACCTGTCATGACGATTGCCAAATTCATGAAAAAAAAACTACCTGATTTTCCTGTTGATTCGAAAAATATATTTCAAGAAAAGATAGTAACATAAACGCATATAAACGCCATGAATAGCAGAAATGGTAACGACTATTTAACCAAATGATTAACGTTACCCCATTATGATCCATTATGGATAATCGCTCTTGAAGCGATGTCGTACTGAGGCGATTTGTGTGGCTGTCCAACAGCCCTGGTGAAAGTGCATGCCAACATTGCAGCTATCTTTTCCAGGGTGACTGTGAAACTTCCGACTTGAGTGTTTAGCTATGTTTGTAGCTATCCTTTTTATCCACCCACCATGCCGAGGGGCAGCTCCAACCAAAATGATTTCTGTGTGACAGCTCCGGCCTTGCCACAGCTAGACTACACACTTCTGAGATAATCTTGAACAGCCGAACTGTCACCTCCGCGGCGACTATCACCCCAGGTCACGGCGGATCCATCTTCCAGAATCGCAGCAAAGGCCCCAAACCCAGCGGCTTGAATCTGCTGCACACCCTTGAGCTGCTCTTGAACTGCCGAACTGTCACCACCACAGTCTGCAGCACCCCAGGTAACGACTGATCCATTTTCCAGAATCGCAGCAAAGGCCCCGCTACGAGAGGCTTGAATCTGCTGCACGCCCTTGAGCTGATCTTGCACTGCCGAACTGTCACCGCCAAAGTCTGCAT
>DF240357.1:60002-86002 GCA_000507305.1 Breviolum minutum Mf 1.05b.01 | reverse complement strand
AAAGGCCCCAATCCCAGCGGCTTGAATCTGCTTCACGCCCTTGAGCTGATCTTGCACTGCCGAACTGTCACTGCCATAGCGTGCATCACCCCAGGTAACGACTGATCCATCTGCCAGAATTGCAGCGAAGGCCCCACAAGAGGCTTGAATCTGCTGCACACCCCAGAGCTGATCTCGAACTGCCGAACTGTCGCCACCACTGTCTGCTTACCCCAGGTAACGACTGATCCATCTGCCAGAATTGCAGCAAAGGCCCCACAAGAGGCTTGAATCTGCTGCACACCCTTGAGCTGCTCTTGAACTGCCGAACTGTCACCACCACGGTCTGCAGCACCCCAGGTAACGACTGATCCATTTTCCAGAATCGCAGCAAAGGCCCCGCTACGAGAGGCTTGCATCTGCTGCACGCCCTTGAGCAGATCTCGAACTCCCGAACTGTCACCACCATACCTTGCATCACCCCAAGTAACAACGGATCCATCTTCCAGAATTGCAGCAAAGGCCCCACAGGAGGCTTGAATTCGCTTTACACCCCTGAGCTGATCTTGCACTGCCGAACTGTCACCACCAGAGTATGCATCACCCCAAGTAACGATCGTGCTATCTCCATGACACCACAAGGCAAAGGCACTGTTTGTTGCTGCCAGTTGTGGTTGAAGTACCAGAGCTGTCAGGCACTCTCCGTCCTCTATCTCTGCTTCTTCTAAGGTTTGCTTAAAATTGACTAAGATTCGATTCTTGGCAGTGATAAGTTTGAGGGACTTTTTTCCAAGGGTTTGTTGGGCCGCAGTCTTTAACTCTTGAAGCGTGGAAGAAGGCAGAACTGTGAGAAGTTCAGCATGCCCATTCGGCAAAGCTACATTTATCTTCAACATCAAGCTGAGACGTCCTCAAAACATCAGCAATGTCACACCTTGAGCCCAAGCCAGGCAAGAATACATGGTCGGCAACCGTCTTTTGAAAGTCCTCATAGATGATGACACCAGGATATGTGATATCTGGGTGGATATAATGCAAGCTTCAAGCTGACTGTCATTACTTGATCCCTCAATCAATTAGTCAGTCCATGGGCATACTTGACTCCATCAAAGCTAGTATGACATGCGTCATGGCATCATGTCATGGGGCACTAGTAACCCTGGGAAACATGACAGCTCAGCCCGGGGCTCCCCTTCCTTGGTGTCAGAGAGAAGGTTGTTGGACTTGCATGTCTGATGGCTGGAAAAGCAAACAAAATCTTGCCCAATATGTCAATATGGTGATGGATCATGAGAATCATGATGAATCAAGATGTACTGTGGTAGAAAATCAAAATTTACCCGAAGTGCATCCAAGCAAAAGGACAGCACTCTTCAATTTGAACCAATGCGAAATACCACCTCGGACCGCCGGAAACCCATCTGCAGACCAGGGCACACGAGCAAGTGCGGACGTGATCCTCACCGAGAGGTGCTGGCTGAAAAAATTGGCCCCCAAATCTTACGTTTTCTCTTAAAGTCCTGCAAACATCTGTCCAACCCCAAACCTCCACGTCGTGCCATGCGCCAGTCCTCAAAATTTCTTCTTCAATCTCCTTGGCCACTTTCGCCGCATGCGTCAGAATAGCGATGGCATCTCCCACCGAATTGGCCTCAGTGACGTGGTGTTGTTAAACGTCAGAAACGAGAAAATTTGTTATTGAGTCACTGATTATCTAACAGGCTCAAAATACGGGTGAATAGGAGACAATGTTGAATTTCTGGGAAAATGGGTGATATCTTATGTACCTTTGCCTTGTTTGACCTAGGTGCAAGTTTCTCTTTCAAAGAGGAATAACGAAGTCAAAAATATCTCCACTCCACAAAGTATCTAAGTTTCAGATACCAAGATCGTTACCAAACAAAGGCTTCTGAACACCTCAAAACCTCCACCTTTTCATCTCCCAAGTCACATTTAATCTTCGCTCCACCGGTCCACGGAGCTGCCCAGCCCAAGCAAGGCTCCGCCTCGCCAAAAAAACATGACCTTTATGTATTATATAACTGTAGGATGCATTGCATGCATTGCTATCTACTTTTAAAAAAATCTTAAAGAATCTAAATCTGGAGTAGCATTGAGTTGTCAAGATTTCTTCACACTCCATCGCTGAGGACATCTGAGGACGACTTTTGGTGTCCACTTCAAGAACCCGACAAGATTCGTGGCATACCTTCACCTGTTAGATAACCTGGATAACCCCAAGTCGCGCCAGGTGAGCAAATTTTCTGCCTTGACAATGGTTTGGATTCCCGGATAATCTGGATGATCAAACAAAATTCAACTTCCCCAATTGTCATGCTTACATGTCGTCTTTCTCCCCAGCCTGTTGGGCAGAAACTCGGTACCTCAGGAATGGCTAGATTGGGTTTTCGGAAGGCTGGATTTTTTCAACCGGAACTTGAACAAAGGCAACTGGCTCAAGAAAATGTTGGTACAGATCTGAAATTGAACTATCGTCTAGCATGGCTTTACACTCATCTTTTTGGGCATGGTTTCGGGTATTTTTTGTGTGTCCCCTTATCGTTTTGCATAGTTTGGTACAATCCGACATTTTTGATGATCATTCGCACCTTCCACAAACGTAAATTTTGAAGGGCCCTGATATGATGCCCAAGTACTCCTTCTACACGAGGACACTGGACGTCCATCCGTGGACACTGGACGTCCATCCGTGTCCAGCATCTAAACTCTAAGACAAACCCATATAATGACCTTCAACAATCTACGAAGGATAGCCCTGAGAATCCGTTGCCATAGAAGCAGTGCAGCAACGCCTACTATCAACCCCAACCTGGACATAGTATCAAAAAAACAAACATCGACCATGAATGGCGTGTCGCAACACAAAAACCACGGTGCCGAAGAATCTTTGCATCATCATAAGCTACTGTAGTAGCATGGTACCATGTGGCCAAATAATGTCACTTTAGCGGTTTTCCTCACAGACCATTTCATTGGAGCGAAGTTGTTTGCTTTGATGTGTAAAGAATATGGCCTTGGATGTTGGAAATCTTCAGATTCATTGGTTTTCGTATGTCGCATCTTGGGCAATCTTTAGATGGGTCGAAAAATGCCAGGGTGCAATGCACAACCGCAGATGGCATGGTGAGCCCTAGTGACAGGGCGGCAGCAGCCAGCCCCAGCACAGCCACCTAAGAGGGCCAGTCAGCGATGGCCAGCATAGCTGCGAGGAAATGGTTTCAACTGATTGGAAACAATTTTTGATCATCCCACAGCGCAAAACAGCAAATCCTGTATCAATTGACAGATTGACACGTCTTCAAAACAAACCACTGGTGTCTGGACACAACTCACCTGCTGAGTAACATCTTCAATGTGAAGTTTCCGATAGTTACGAATCCGAAGGATGGATCGAACCCATTTATCTGTGAATGGCTGATTCACTTTCCCTGTGGAAGCCCTTTGGTGGGACAAAAAATCACAGAGCACCCAGAAAACAAGAGAATTAAACAAGCCATCTGCAGTCACTGTGCAAATTTTGAACCTATGTTTGGGGGTTCTGGGGGGAACGCAAGACTCACCACCAGGAATCAAAAAGCAACGGCTACATATTACATACCATACATATCATATACATAGTATAGCCAAAAATCACCAACCATATGCTTATATACATATCAAAACATATAACACATATACCCTATATACTTTTAGGCTTTTTCGCATCCCAAGGCACTATGGCAGCCCACGTTCGAAGGCCACATCGCCGGGTCTCAGTCACCTGACCCTGGAGGATGACTCGATGACTCTCATTGACCCCGTTGGTTTAGTGAAAATCATGGCTTCTCAACAGCACATGTTGAACACTAGGGTATCTGACATAGGATATAATCTATATGAATCTAATGTGTGCTTTTTTCAACCTTTTTCCTTGTGAAGTTCTACTGTTACTGTAAGCTTTGAGAAGATCTCAGTTCAATCGGAGTAAGGGCTTCGTAGCTCCACCATGCTCCATCCCCACTTCTGATTCCGCCTTCAAATCAATCTCGTTCTCGCAGCTTCGCTCCTCAAGCAGAAGCAGAAATTTCAACGCTCCCAACTTCGAACCGTGGCGGACATGGAACGCGGCGACGTGCTCATGTGATTTTTCAACCATTTTGATGGACTCTTTGTTTTTCCCATATCTATTGGCTTTGCTGAAGCTACGAAATGCCTACATATGGTTGTGTTTTGCGGAAGTTTGGTGTTTTTTCCTCAACAGGAAGGTATTTTTAACAAAAATTGCAATCTCCCAGTTGTGCATCCTGCAACAGGAACCTGTCAATTTGCACAGGTGGCGTCTTCCACAAAACCATATACACACAGTAAGGTCAATGAGATTGCTGTCATTTACCCACAATGAAACCAAGTTGAATCAATTCTACTCAAAAAGGGAACCTCCCAGTAGGATATTGTAGTCGGTTTGCATCAAAGATCATTCTTACGTATATGTTTTACTGACAAAGTGCCGCATCAACAACCGATAATCAACTCACTGTGCCCCACGAAGAAATCCACCAACTGCACGCCTCTTGAGCAACCAAACTGTGTTGACAGGCCATGGCCTAAGAGAGAAGTGAGACGCTGGTACAAACCAGGTGTTTGAGGTGAGTTGTTTTGAAGCTATAATGGTCATAATTGACTATAGATGGAAACCCTGCTATGTTTGACTATGTTTGACACTCCATCAAAGTTTTGATACGATCCAGTAATCCACAATCAGGATCTCATCATCAAATTCGCTTGACAAAACAGATCTTGCTCTTCGCTTCACAGTCATTCTTGGATCGATTCTTGTTTCTGACTGCCTTCCACCATTCTGCAATCTCGCAGCATGCCAAGTGACCGCATCCTGTGTTAGGCTGCAGCGGCCAAGTAGCTCAGCATAGCTGCGGAAGGAGATTCAACCACCGGCCGTGCTGGATAGCAACGACTAAATGCTATCGTGCTTTTTGTTTCAAACACCTCGCTTTCCGGGAAATCAAACAGGAATTTGAGGGTTGGATTGTGAAGTTCAAAGAACATCAAAGAACATCGCAATTTCCACAACATCCTTGCCTAATCGTTGGGGGTTCAGGTCCTTGGTGGTTTTTTAAGAATCCCCCTACAACTGATATAACATACTAATGTCTTTCTCTATGTTACCCCTACACGTATTTGCAATTTGTCTGCATCAAAAGTTTATAAAGGCACGCTGTCTCCACAACAGCGGCTTGAGCAAAAAAATGAGAATGTGGACGTGGCTCAGAACTATGGGTTTTGCAGCCATGGTTTAGTTCACATAAGCAGAAAATTGCGAATAAAATGCTTATTACCTGGGTGTTGGCGCACCTGCCGGTTTTGGGGACGGGTGTATCCTCGCCAAACAACACATCTTGAGTTCCAACCAGAGTGGTCCGGGGTTCAAGATGGCAAATGAGTTGTACAATCAGAAGTCGTAAACCCACCTTTTACACCTTTTACATAGAGTTCCAAGTGAGAATGTCCAAAGAAAAGGCAGTTCATAGGTGGATTCGGGGTCTCGATCTCAGCAGTCAAACATGGTCAAACCATTTTTCTTTTCTATGAAATCCAGCCCAGGTCTCTTGCGCTTCCGCCGAACTTCGGTAGCCAACGACCCCTGCCAACCTGGGTAGCGACAGCCGGACATCCCCAAAGAACAGAAATTGTGGCTGCGCTGGGCAACTGCTGGGCAGCTGGAGTTCACGAAATACATCGAGCTCCGTGGCACAAATCAATTTCATATGACTTATTTCCGTCACTTGGGTCACGTTTCCCAAAACCCGAATGTCCCATGAACCTCCCAGATGATTGCTGTTGGTACCCGGACCTCCAAAAACTTGCGGTGGTGTGATTTTTTTAACAAATCCTTTGGCATCCCATCCCATCCTTTGGCTCAGTAGCTCGGAAAGGCTGCGCAAGGTAGCTGGATGTTTCAGCCTGGGGGCGTTCGGTGTATTTTTCTCATAGCCTGACTCCATAAATGTGAAACTCATTAACTTCTTGTCAGCTGTCAGCTTTTCAGGACTAAGTATTGAAAAAAATATTTGAAAATCAGCACCCATCTACAAGTGATTGCCCGCCAGCCACCGGGTACCAACTTCCCTCTTGGGTTTCAAGGCCCCGAGTGTTGACTGCGACTCTGCCAAACGCCACGGAAGAACTTCTCCGCATCGACCTCATCTGCTTGATTTGGAGCTTCATTCCCGAAGAGGCCATCGGAGGTGTCACGGCATTGAAGCAAACGTTGCATCCTTGCCGTTTGACTTGCTTTTAGACTGCAAAAAATCATCATATGTTTTTTCTAACAAAATAGGAATCTATGGAAAAACATAAAGTGCCGTCATGTTTTTGGCAAATTTTCGACTTCCGGATGTTCACCATTGAAATGATCGATGTCTTGGTGGTAGCTACAACATTTTTGGAAATTACTTGTCTTAGCCAGCTGGAAAAGTCACTGAGACAGCTGGGAATCTATCCTGTCGCGGTTGCGGCAAAAATTGCACTTGACCAACCATCCCCAGCACGGAAATTCGACGCACTACCTAGCACTGTTCCTATTACCACTACAGTCCCGAATTCCTGAGCCCCCCACGTGCAGTCCAGCTAGATGATATGCAGCGGCCACATTGTGCCTGGTGTGGAATGTGGGGGCCAAGGACCAGAAATCTTCGGGTAAGGGTGATCACGAGAAAAATGGCACAAATTGCTCCTTTAAAATGGGAAAATGTTACGATCAATCAAGTTGTGGTAGAATGTCCTGTAGAATTGGGTCGGCGATGATGGCTCACATTCATTGATATCTGTCAAACCAGTTTACAATGAAGGTCTCCCATCAGAAAGAACTGTTGTCGGAGTGCTTATGGAGTGCCTAGAATTGAGGAAAAGGGAATGGGTATGAGCTGCTTTGTGCAACCATAGCTGAGACAGCTTGTGAAATAACACTCCAACAAGCATAGTTGCTGCAGAGTCTATAGATTTGTGCCTTCTGCTTGCAACCAAAACCGTGGCCGTGCCTGGGCGTTCTTTCTGTCACAGCTTGCAGCATCGCTTGACAACAAATCTTCTGCCTCCGCTGTCAATGGTCCTACCTCGGTCAGGGCTTCACAACTTGATCTTCTTCAACATCCAAACCTGGATATGCTTCTAGCCTGGTATTCTCAGATCTTCAAAAAGTCTACATCTCTGACTTTTTTTAATCTTTTGTCCCCTGCTTCACACATCTGCTGATCTGCTCCTTTTCTCTGCATCTTAGAATCATGCTGAGGCCGAATCGCATCGTTTTTATTCCCAGCATGCAGCTGGTGATTGAAACATGTGCTGTACTCTTGGCACCGTTGGCACAGCACAGGTGGATCTCCAGAGTCTGGGTATCGACGGTATCGAGTCAAAAGGAGTGGTGACCCAACTACCCCCCCCAGACAGAATAAAAATTTGAAACCAGTCCTTGTGAGACCCCGTTGCGACCTTGTAAACACCATTGAAATAAAACCTTCAATCACAACTTGGACTCCAAGTTCTTGCCGCAACACAACACATTCGGTGGTCAATCTTACGGCTGCAAGGAACCTCAAGGAACCTCAGGTCATGGATACTTACATCCATACAGTACTTGCACTGCGCCTGTAGCCTTTTAGCCGGCGCAAACTGGCTGGCCCTCACTCACACCGAGGTGTCACCGCAGCACCACTCCTCTGGTCCCATGCCAAAGTATGCTGTGTGGATCTTGCCAAAGCCATCCCCAAATTCTTTTAATGAGTAGCTTGTCTCAACAGAGCGTTCATCGGCACAAAAAGGATCCTCCCCAAGGCCATTGCACATAAAATGGGTCTCATTGTCAAAGGGGTAGTAGACCTCCTGCGCCAAATGGTATGCATTCTGCTCTGCTGGTTTACATGCTTGGCGATCAGACCCTTGACGCTGGCAAAACATCAGCAAGGGCACTGGGTCTCCATTCCGAGTCACCCGATATGAGGCGTTCAGAGATGCATGGAGCATGTTGGCAGCCCCGGGGCTGCCAGCACGTGGTGAGCCGTAGGTGTAAAGCTTTACCAAGCCTGTGGGATGGACTCCGCTGGGAAGAGGCTTTTGCTTGGGCAAATCATCACAGCCCTGACATTCTGGCAGTTCCGGCACCTCATTGAAGGAGAAACGCGATGCTCCTGCCATCTTGCTCGCCTTGCCAGCTGCCAGAGCGGGACGGATGCGATGCAAGTAGTCTGCTGCTGCCAATGTGATAGCTGCACCACCCAAGGAGTGTCCGGTGAAAATGACGTCATAATCTGGATTGGCTTGGATGGATTCCACAAGGTCCGCCTCATAGCTGGTGTAGAGTACCATCATGTTGTAGAACCAGCAGAACCCACGATGATAAAGGCCAGGCAGCTTCTTGATGTATGGGAGCTTCGCCAGCGGTCCAATAGTCATGTTGGTGAATGGGATCTTCTTCTCCCCTCAAATATCCTTAGTTTCAATCCTGAGAATAGGACATTCCATGCCGTACAAATTGTTTGCATTGATGTCAGCAATGAAATCTCCAATGAAACCAGGATCCCCAGGGAGACCGGTTCCCTTGACCGAGACAATGATAGCCTTCACATTGTCATCCGTCGCCACATAGCCACGATGATTTCCAACAGTCCAGTCTTTCAGTTGCTCCACACTCTTTTGGAACCATTTGGTTTTCCCAATCAACAAGAGTCGGCCCACCCATTCAAGCGCTTGGATGGAAGGCCTGGTGGTGTCAGCAAAGGGCTTCACTTTGCCCTGACCTGGTGCAAAGGTCTTGCAACGTGGATTGGTAAAGTCAGCTGGCCAATTCTTCAGCTCTTTGATGGGGCACTGGGCAGCCGTGGAGTAGAGCCATATGTCTCTGGCAAAGGCGTGATCATAAGGAGGCTGACGCTGCATCGGGGTCAAGTCCACCCGATATCCCAGCTCAAGGCTCTCCAACCACGGTTGGATGAACGGAAAGCCCTTAGAATTGTAAAGGATTTTGGCAATCTCCTCGAACCACTTTGGTATGATCCCATTCGAATCGATATTCGAGGCAATCTGCAAGAGCTCAGAATCATCACCACACAACTCACCACAACTTTCGAGGCTTTCGTGTGAGGCCCACACAAATGAAGCCAAGAAAGCGGCCAAGCAAATCTTCCATATTGGAGACATGCGGTCCACAACTCACAAAACACTTTGCTTCAAAAGTCTTGAGCCAGTGCTCGTGAGGCCAAGTCGCCAATCTGTCGCCGTTGCTTTTCTTCCATGTCTTTCTTCCTTACGCCGCTCACATCTTCTGCCAAGGAGCAAAAGCAAATTCTGCGACCGCTGAAAATGAGCATCTCTGCAAGCCTGAAGCGGGTGAAAGGCTTCCATGACACCACTTCCATACCACATCATTTAGTGCTTTGATGTGGAAGCACACTCACACTACCCCATACTACCCCACAAGTCCAAAGATCAATGACGCATTACCCCACGTGTCAGTCCTCGGAGCAGGACAATTCACCACAGCCTTGGAATAGAACAAAGAGCCAAGGTACGAAAAGCTCATAGAGTTGGCACGGCTCCAAGATTTCGCAGCATTTCTGGGTGGGCCTTGAGCACATTGCACAACTGTCACAACTGTTGCGAAAGCCCTTCGCCACCCAAATCTGCATTGCGGAGATTGGAGATTGGAGGTAGCTATCCCTTCTATCTTGCGGTTGTGTGGGGTCCATCCGGCTGCCTCAAAACAAGACATCACTTCAACCCGAAGCTTTGGTGCCTGCCATCTGGGCCAATCCCTAAGTGCTGCGAGCAGTGGAGCAAATCTGCTTTCACCAAAGATGACCTGAGACATGGAGAAAACTTGAAAAAACCTAATTTTGTTCAAGAATGTTCGATATGATTCAACAGCAATTGAACTACAGCTGTTTGTTGCACTCTGAATCAAAACCTGTTCAACTCACCCAGGTCCGGTTGCAGGATATGAGTTTCTCAGGTTTGTCAATTTGTCATTCTTTTTCTTCAACTAATCGCAGAACAAAGTTGAGGAAAGTGCTTTCGTGGTTTTGCATGTTATGTTTTACTGCAGTGAGCTGAGCAAGTGGCTTTCTGTTGCTCGCAGATTTTCGAGTGCCCGAATAGAGCTGATGCCTGAGAAACATGGTGAACCTTGGGCACCACCGTGTGTTTCGTTGAAAGCATTGAACACTTTTTTCCTTAGCCTTAATCGTTTCTGTCAACGAATCACGTTTGCAACTCCGCCCTCGCGGACTTGTAGGCGGTATAATTACAGAACGTATTCAAATGCAGTAGCATACCTACGTTGAGTCAGGACTTGCTGCCTTCCTGGTTCCCCAAAAAAACTTCACCCAGCTGCTTTGCTTCTCATTTTCGGCATCCAACATCGTCTCCTCCCCTCACGTCCGGCCTTGGCTCTCTCAGGGCGGAGAGCTGCCAAAGGAAGCAACCACAAGAAGCATAACATCTCCAGGCCGGAGCCATTGAACATCCTCAGACGAGCATGTTCAACATCAGCCCATAAGACAGCATGCAACTAAAGTTCTGACTCTGTATTCAAGAGTCAACACTGGTGGAATTGGCAAACCACAAGGCAGTCAACCATTGGCACCTGCGCTTACTTTTTAAGAGAAGGCCACAGTCAAGATCCATCTGCTGTGACTCTAACAATGTTAAACTGCCCTTGCCAAACCACACAAGCAATTTAATTCACGCCGAATTTTGAAGCGTTTTGAAGCCAAGTGTCTGCCTGCTTGCTGGAATTCATTCAGCAAGCACGCTCGAACAAAGATTTGAGCCCAAGTGTTTCTCATGACCGTGCGGCAACCGTTCAAAGGTTGTGCACCTTCACACTAACACCGCCATACTCACAAAGTCTGTTACTCTACACCTTCATCGGCTACCATCAGACGTCGTAAACCTACCTTTTACACGTTTTACATAGCGTTCCAAGTATTGTGACGTATAATTTAAGATGGGGTATACCTGGTATAGACCAAGTCGCAACGTGTTTGGTGAAGACCTTGACGCTGGCACCTTTTTTTCAATCGAGACAGACTTCTGCGCGACACGACTTTTTGCCGGAATGTCACTGGAACACCAAGGATCAAGGCTCTCTGCCTCACACCCTCACGGCTGCTCCACCAGACTGGCCGGGGCGACGACCCAGCAAGCGGCCCTGAAGGCACAGGGGCACGGTGAAGGGGTGCAGGGCATTGTGTCTATCACATGGTTTCATGCCATAGGACTTCCTTTCAGTCAATGGGTTTCAAACCAGTCAGATGATTTGTTGTCAGTTCATGTCTATGCCTCCAACTTCTAACACGCAAATCAACAAAGCAGGGTGGGATCCCTAGCAAAACACCGTGCTCCAGAAACTTGACCATAGAGTTTCAGTTTCACCCAAGTGACTCAAGTGTTGAAAAGTGCTGCTTTCAGCCCAGCAAGACCAGCATGACCCATTGATAGAAGACTCCCCTGGCTGCCCGGACCAGTTCACCCGTGCGGCCCGTCTCTTTGGCGATCACCGCCAAGTTGTTCAAACAATGCCTCGGTGTCGGTGTCACAGAGTGCACAAAATGCCTGTGAATAAATCACAACAAATATGGTACCACAAAGGTAGCAATCCAAGTCTCTAGTGTCTCTCACAAAGCCATGTTCAACTCAAGTCCACAAACTTGCCCCAAAAAAGCTGCAAACGGACCTACAAATGACCGCATCTGACACTGGGGCCAGGGAACAAAGTCGTCGGATGTTTTGGGCCCAACGTTGACTCGGCAATCCTGGCGAGGGGCATCTTCCTCGAGTTGGTTTTGGCTTAGCAAAACGTTGTCTGTAAAGTCTGATTATAGAGTGTCAACCCGAAAATATCTTTAAAAATCGAAACCTTTCAAATCTTCCACCATACCAACATCAAAAATCAAAACGAAACATCAATTTCCGGCGCAACCAATGACCCCAATCATGGCAGGCATCACAGCAGGCCGCGGCGATACAACTCTTCCGCTTCTGAGCGCTGGCCGTCCTGGGGATGCAGGTGGTAGAGCTGTTGACGGCTCAGACTTTTTTCCATCAAATAGATTCAAATAGAAGATTTCTACCTGCATTCTACCTGCAAAACCCTTCATTTTCGAACACCTCAAGAGCTGCACTCAGATCTTTCATACCAACCCACCAGGACTATCCAAGACTCAGTCTTTTTTTCCTGGAACGTATGGTAAAAGAGATGAAAAGCTCCATCAAAAGCCACCGAAAGTTTCAAGTACCCTCCGCCCCCGTCCTTCCATAGGGAATAAGCCAAGCTAACCATGGTCCTCAGAATTTCATGAAAATGATGTGATCGCAGTGCAGCAAGCATCCCTGCTTCCCACCCCCATCTTGGCACCCAGGCGATAGGGACTCAGGGTGTGAGACTCCATAGTAGGCCTCTTCAAGGCTTTCATGGCAGAAAGCACAAAACCATCAGTGATAGAAAGGTGAAGCCTCCTCTATCCACCACAACGCGGCAATCAGCCATTCTAAGGGAAAGATATGCAGAAGTATTACAGGAGAAACACGTGTCTCCCTGTTTTGCTGCCTCAAACTTGCTCAACCGGATTCTAGAAAGAAACAATGCACCGCCACCGGCCATTAGCATCCGCAACTGCAGTCTGTCAATCTGTCCGTCAATACCACTCGTGTGCCTTACATTCATTTCATGTTCAGAAGTGATTAGTAAAGGGGTAGTGAATAAAGTGAGATACAGTTGTCCAACTTTTGGGGAGCCTGATTTTTTTCTATCATTTGTCTTTAAATCTGTTTTTTTACACATCTTACCCGTGACCAATTCACATGTCAAATTCTTGAATTTGGTATGGAAAATGTACTTACTTTCATTCAGTCCTTTCCTTTCATTTCCTTGCATGTTATTTTCTTTCATGTCCTTTCGCTTCCGTTTCCTGTTCATGTTCATGTATTCAAGACACGGCTCAAATCGATTGGGCAATGGGGTGCGCCAAAGGAGCCCAAAAGAGTGATTATATAATAAAGGGGTAATAAATAGAGTAGAGTATGGGTTGATCTTCTTCTTACTCTATGAAATTGAAATGGAAAGTTATATGTCTTCATTCAATTCTTCCATGCTGTTCTCCCTTTTTGGGGAATATAACCACCATGTTCATTGCATGAAAAAACCCACACATCCAAACCCATGGCCACTTCGCCTGCTTTCCCTTCAAAGCCAATCGTTGCAGCTCCTGGCATGTCGTTGATGAAGGAACGAGACCCCATTCGACTGAACAATTTGGAGAGTCGTTGACCATGAAAAAATAGATCATTTACAGACCCAAGCTGGTCATCACATCAAGTGCATCATAGTCATCTATTACCTGGTATGTTGTAATGCAATATGCTGCAATATGCTTTCTTTGAATGCAGTCAACTAAATGATCGTTTAATAAATGTACGGACCAAATGACAAAATCCAACAAAAAATTAGAACGTGCAGGTACCACGAGAGTATCACAAGTCAGCACTGCAATACAACAGGTTTCAAACATATTATATGCAACAGAGTCCGAGTGAACTGTAAGCTCCAACCAACATGGACCCAAACTGCGATACAGCTTTAGCTGTTCACACATCAGATTTCAAACAAAAAGATACATGAATGACTTGAATGGCAAAAAGATGAAAAAAGAAGCTAGAATCTCTTTTAATTCCCACCCAATTAAATGCAAGCAAAAGAATCAAGAAAGAGAATGTCCAAAGAAAAGTCAGTTCATAGGTGGATTCGGGGTCTCGATCTGAGCAGTCAAACATAGTCAAACCATTTTTCTTTGCTATGAAATCCAGCACGGGTCTCCTGCGCTTCCGCCGAACTTCGGTAGCCAACGACCACTGCCAACCTGGGTAGCGACAGCTGGACGTCACCAAAAAACAGAAATGATGGCTGCGCTGGGCAGCTGGAGTCCACGAAATACATCGAGCTCCGTGACTTATTTCCGTCACTTGGGTCATGTTTCCCAAAACCCGAATGTCCCATGAACCTCCCAGATGATTGCTGTTGGTACCCGGACTTCCAAAAACTTGAGGTGGTGTGATTTTTTAAAACAAATCCTTTGGCATCCCATCCCATCCTTTTGGCTCAGTAGCTCGGAAAGGCTCCGCAAGGTGGCTGGATGTTTCGGCCTGGGGGCGTTGGGTGTATTTTTGTCAAACTCATGAACTTCTTGTCAGCTTTTCAGGACTAAGTATTGAAAATATTTGAAAATACAAGTGATTGCCCGCCAACAAAAAAGGTACCAATCCCTCTTGGGTTTCAAGGCCCCAAGTGTTGACTGCGACTCTGCCAAACGCCGCGAAAGAACTTCTCCGCATCAACCTCATGCTGCTTGATTTGGAGGTTCAAACCGGGGAAACCTGCGTTTTTCCATAATTTTTGTCCCTTTTGCAATGATTAAAAAAAGGATAAAAAAATACAAAACACGTCAAGGCATTGAAGCAAACGTTGCATCGTTGCTGTTTGACTTGCTTTTAGACTGCGAAAAAAATGATCAGATATTTTCCAACAAAATAGAAATCTATGAAAAACATAAAGTGCCGTCATGTTTTTGGCAAATTTGTGATGGCCAGCTGGACAAGTCAATGAGACAGCTGGGAATCTATCCTGTCGCGGTTGCGCAACCATCCCCAGCACGGAAATTCGACGCACTACCTGGCACTGTTCCTATTACCACTACAGTCCCGAATTCCTGAGCCCCCCACGTGCAGTCCAGCTAGATGATATGCAGCAGCCACATTGTGCCTGGTGTGGAATGTGGGGTTGGGCATTTGCAGAAATCCGAGCTTTCTCCATTGCTATTGCAGAATTGCCACGACTATTCCAACTAGTCCAGTGCTGGTTTGACAATCCTACATTGCTTAAGTACTTACTGCCCATGCACAGTGAATCTCACAACAGGTCTCACATGAACTGAGATGTATGAAAAGTATGAAACCCAATGTTTATGATGATTAGATGATTATTGACTTTATGATGGTCAACTGGCAAGTGTGCTTGCAGCATAAGCCGGTCAATTACAAAGCAGACTCAAAGTAAGATATCAGAACAACTAACATCACTATCACCCAACCAAAATGTTGAGAGAAAGAAGGATTCCTTGTCATATCCTCCGAAGAATCAACATCTAACATACAATTGAATTAAAAAGAAAAAACAAATGGGAGGTTCCTCAACATCAAAGTAAACTCTGGGCCGATGACTGCAGGCGCATGACATCAGGATGCGAGGCACCAAACCTCTGCGAAAGGCTCCGATTCCAAAAGACCATGAAATTCCTGTTGAATGAAACCACCAAATGACGCAAAAACTAGAGCTTTTGGGGCCTTTTGGTGATGAACATGGTTGAAAATTCGCGGGGGAAATCAAGAAAGCAACAAAATTGAACTGTGTAATAGTGTAATGTGTAATGTGTCTATCGCAAACTTGGGGTGCCTCCAAAATGGTCCATGGGTGTTCCTGCCAAAAGTCATCCTGGTCCCTAACACGCAACTGATGGCGACCACAATCTGAGCAACCCCAGCTGTGCATAGCACCCATCAAAAGCCTGACGGCATGTCCTGGGATAAAGGAACACAACATCAATCAACTCCTGATGTGGCTGCCTCACGAGTCCTCCTAGGGATGTGGTAGCCCTTTTCATATCAATGAACCAAACCATGAGCAAGTTTGATGAAGTATCAAAGATGTCATGTGTCCGTGCTGGTGACATAAGACATTATATCATATTGACATGTTGAACCAGGAGGATACATATTGGTAAGCGTCTCCGCGAAGCAGAACTGCTTTTCAGTATGACATGTATCAATCTGTATAAAAATCTTCCGTCCAAAGTTGGCCTGAAACCTGCAGTCACCCAAAACAGGTTGCAATTTTTCATGGCGTTTTAATTCCATGGTCCAACAATAAAGAGAGCTATTTCTGCTGCATCAGCCTCTGGCGCACTACTCGTTTCACTGGTGTCCCCGGCTGGAGGGCCAATTGGACATGACCAGCCATCAGCAGCCTGAACGACTGGGCAACACCAATCATCGGCATTTATATGTGGAGGTTTCGCAGCAAACTCCAGAAATATGCAAAAATCGCATAAATGAAGTTCACCGCACAATCTGAAACAATCTCAAATCGAGGTAATCTTCCTCAACAGAGGGAATCTGCTTGCCACAGGTTGAATCCGAAACTTTCCCCAGAAATCATCG
This sequence comes from Breviolum minutum Mf 1.05b.01, assembly GCA_000507305.1. Lineage (NCBI taxonomy): Eukaryota > Dinophyceae > Suessiales > Symbiodiniaceae > Breviolum > Breviolum minutum. The sequence continues at coordinate 69,742 of DF240357.1, read as the reverse complement.
CAAATCCTTCCAAACATAGGGAAACATCTGGTGCACCTTCTGAAAAGTTAAAACGGACTCCCCAACAAACCCGCACAAAGTGGCCAACTTTCATGAAACCTTGGCACCCACACCCAGCTCCATAGTCACCCAAACATCGCCAAGAGTCCTGACAACTTCGTCTCCAGTCGGATCTGAGTAAAGTCGGATAGGATTTTAGGAGATTTCAATGGATTTCAGTGATTCGAAACCGGAGGATTTCAAAGGATGACGGGCCAATGTATTTAAGACAGCATACTATCCAGGGCGGTGTCAACATGGCTTACCTCGGCAAAGCACCTTTTGGTTTCCGGCGTGTTTGTGCCATTTTGCGAATGTCCAACCTGTTGAGTGCGCTGGGGTTCGCAGGTCGAGTGAAACGTGACCGTTTCAACGCTTGTCACGAATGGTATGGGCTTGGGAATTCCAGGGATGATACCCTTGACACCTTGCAACCTCAACATGGAGAAGTGCCTAAATGAAGCTTCTTGTTGGACCTTTGATGTATGCACTAGCTTTCCCTCATGTTTTTATACAGCACCTGGTGGCTCATGATGGCTCATAGCTTCACCATGCTTTACCCTACCAATCTTCTCCAAGCGTGGCAGTTCAGAACGGGCACATGTGGCGGGATGTAACAGAATCCCCCGCACTGTGGGCACAGAGCATCGGTCTCACGTGTGGAGTCTACACGTCTACAACCCATGCAAAAAAATGGTGCATGCAGCGGATGCACCCTTCACAGTGTCCTTCAAGCAACATCTGAGACGGTAAGAAGAGGCGGAAGCTGCAACTGGCAACACTCTTGAATCACGAATCCTTACTCAGCCTGTGACTGTGGAAGGCCATTATTCGGTCATTCCCGAATCAAGTTTAATTGAGATTCAACATGACGGCTAGCCTGACAACTGTGGACACATCTGGCAGTTTCATAAACTTAGGGATACGCAGGGACACCCTGAGACAAATGACGGCTTTTTCTTTTCCATCCCAAACTAGGCTTTGGATATACAACCTTTGGGAAACACCTATAGAAAAGCTTACCGCCATCTCCGGCCTCCAAATTATGTCAGTCTGAGGGCACACTTGGATGAGAATTTGAACTTGTCAAGTCTGAGGTCGTTCATGATGTCGTTCCAAAACCGAGTATACGTCACATCTGCTGGAAGCATTGAGATCCTTTGACCTCAAAAAATGACGAATCCAATATCGATTCTGGTGAAAGATGTTCTTTGCTGCACAAAATTTGCTGTCCTGTAGATAGGAATCCTTCGTCTTTTTCCTGCCCCAAGCTTCCCCAGATTCCAATGCCAATTTCCATCCAAGTGCGTCCCGACATGGTCGGCACATTGACGGCCGAAGGAAAGGTGAGCCTACATCTGCACAGTATCATCTTTTTTCGCTGGCAGAAAACAGGAGACTTCGGGTCATTTGGATTATGGCTCTGTTGTCTGCTAATTTTGATAGGTATTAATGATAGTATATATGCAAGCATATCTTCAAAGATATGTTTTTTCTGTGAAGCTTGGCTTGTTGGTTTTTTGGTCGATGGACTGCAGTCCATCCTCTGAGGAAAGGAATTGGTCTGTGATTTACATCCTAGAAGAAGGTGGACTCGCAATTCGCAAAGCACCCATGCCGACACTGAAACATCTGAAAATACCAAGCCTCTCTCACTTTGATGATGTCGAGAACAAACAGGAAAAACCCAAAGAATGTCGGGTGGTGTCCCAAAAGTTGAATCTTGGGTGGTTGTCTCAATTTCCTTCCAACATTCTCTGAATTTCCATGGTCTCCAAATCAGAAGTGTTCAAGACCTCATGTGCATCATCTTGAATCCAACTGAAGTCTCGCAGTCTCGCACTGCTCTCTGCTGGCATCGGCTACTTGGTATCTGAAGGCCGGAAAGAGCCAGCTACTTGGTGGAAGGGGAAAGCCACGACCCTCCACAGTAGCCCTGCCCCCAGCCTTCAACGTAAAAGACAAACAATGGAGAAATCTGAGGAGATGCTGAAGTAGGAAGAAGTGTCTTGTGCTTTCTTTGATTTTTTTCTTACAAAACATTTGATACAAGTACTTGGCTGGGTGGGTTTGATTTGATGAAAGAAAGGTGTCAAAATATTCAAAAATCATTATTCCAAATTAACCTTTAATGTTGATATACTACGCCAGAACATCATAGAAGATCTGTGTGTTTTCTTAATAGAAATCACGCTTTAAGCATTTCCATGATTTCATCTTCATCTGAGTCTGTCTTCCATCTCTTCTTGTGAATCCTGAGGCCGCCCTTGGATCTTGCAAAAGCTCTTGGATACAGTACAAGGTCAACTCACCTCACTCATGCTACTGTCGTTGCCTTTTCGTACATCTCCCCATCTGCGCTCCTTATGATTTTGTATTGATTTGTAGAACCACCAGCACAGGGTGGGGACTCACGCCCCATCCCTCTGCGCAAGGCGATCCCTGATGGATGCAATTTTTTTGGCCTCTGCTCAGCTTCTCATTTCCACAGGTGCGGGCATGAAGGAGTCCAGCTTGTTGATCACCGAATTGACGAACCTCATTTTGGCCATGCGAAAACGTGGGACATCACCAAATCCCCGACAGAAATCGTGGATTTTGCTGAGACAGGCCATGTCATGCACCCTGCTGTTAGCAACCAAAACCAGTTTGTTTTGGGCAAGCATTGCTATGCTTATCACAAGTCTTACTCTGAACGTAGAAACAATCCTTCACCCGAACACTGCAATGAATGGATGATTCCCTCATCCAACTTGGTCTTCTGGGTCGATTTCGAAGAACTGATCCACAAGTCCAAGGATTTTCGGTTCGTTGATCTCTCTCCCCTTCCTCCCAAGGTCCCTATGTGCTTAAAAACTAAGCCAACATTGGGAGAAATTCAAGGGAAGAATCGGAAATGGATGGAAAGCATAATTGCATACAGTATGGTTGTGAGTTATGTGTATCTATTCGTATTGATATATGTACATGTCTATTCATATATAACATGTTTGATATGTATATTACATATACCCCCCGAACTCCACCCAACTGCCAAGGTACACTGATGTTGCATTCGAAAGACTGCGTGCCTCAAGTGAAGGTCATCGACTTCCCATTGAGGGGCCAAAAAACACCGGCGATTTCAGTTTCCAATAGAACTTTGAGGGAAAAAATCCTGTAGACTCAGAATCCATGATCAGTTTCAAATGAAATTTACCCGTGAATTACCAATGACACATTGTAGGTATACGGTATACAACCTCAAAGCAAACACTATTTATATGATAGAAGCAAGTATGGACTACTTAACGTATCTTGAAATTGAAACCCACAGCTACATGCACCTCATCGCCATGTCAGGATCTGTGAGCTTCGATTCCCTTCAGCACCTGGCCTCTTCGAAAAATTCACCCATGGAGCGGTCGGTGAAGAACCACGCGGAGGTGGCCAAAACCACAGAGAGTAGAAGTCCTGTCGTCAGTGCATGGCCAAACCGTGGATTTATCCGAGTTGAGGGTACAAACCCCTCAAGTTTGGGCTTTGGTTGGCCGGGGCTCAAAAATGGATGATTTCAGGGAGTTTATTCACTTCTTGTTCATTGTACTCACTTGGAAATGGGATTCCAAATCTTCAACCGTAGCTGAAGTTGGAGTCATGGGAGGAATTCCCGATGTTGACCACTGAGTTGCAGTGAGGTCTCTCATGAGGTTGTCATATCATTGGCCCAAAGCAATAACATAAATGTTGATATCCATCTTGATGCTGGTTTCCTCAAAGTTGCTCTGGCAGGAGTTCATCACCGATTGTTGGCCTTAAGACCTATATCCCAAACCAGACAAAACTGTCCAAACTCGTCGAGAATCATCGAGAATCTCTGCGGAAGGTACTTTGAGAATTGTATGCGAATACATGTATGTATATGTATTGCTTTTAGCGTTCATCAGCTTCTAATTTCGGATAACTCGGCAAAGAACCTGATAAACCTAGTCATCTTTGTCTATCTTGGCCTACCTAAATCAAGAATATAGAAGACCTGGCTCACTCACATAGCCCCAGCCACAGAAATCTTCTGCAAACCCACCATGAGACGTTCAAACCTCCATTTACAGAGGCTATGTCAGTTGTCTGATGTATTTAGCAGGAGATAAATGCAGTTAGACCATTGACTGTACCACTCATACATCCTCTGCCTGTAACAAGGATATCCTTGGAATCCAATTTAGTCTAGTAAATGGTTGGTGTGACTATAATCCTCGCTTACTAGCCATTTCCTAAATTGCAGGAACATCGTTATAGGGTTTGGAGCCGTAACATGCTGGAACCCTTCACAGCTGGAATCTGAGCAACCGTCCTAGTACAACTGCTGCAAGAACATGTCGCGTAATCCTGCATCGAATCTTGAAGTGAGCCATGGAAAAACATGTTTACATCCCAGTATGCCGGTTGGTTAATAGGGATCATTGTAATGGCTTAATATAAACCCCATATAGCTGGGTAGTAGGGTAGCCTATTTCAACTGAACAACCAGGTTCTTTTTCATTGCTCAAGGTGGATTTTGGGAAATGAGAAGTTGGATCCCTACGGTAGTTTCTTTATCGAAAAACTGGTGGAAAAATATCCTTTTGCTGAGGTGAAGTCCGCTACAGTGAAGTCTAGACCAGCAGTTGCGAAGCTTGTGGACTTCTGAGGTATTCATGTTCATCCAAAAAGAACCTGTCTTGATACCTTGTTGTTCAAAGGTCATGTAACCTCACTGAATGGTTCCATGCATGTTGCTTTTTCATTGGATACATCTATCTTGGACTTCCCCAGGGCACAAGATCGCGAATTTCTCAATGAGTTGTGGGGAGAAGACTGGTGGGCCAAACTGGTCTTATTTTCAATCCACAAGGGGATCATGAAGCAATGAAGGACATGTTACCCTACAGAACATGCAACAAATGACTACAAATCGGCATGTACCCATGTACCCATGCAACAAATTGTTGGATGTTACCCTACAGGACATGTTAACCATCCAAATTTCCCATCCAACGGCAAAAAACGAGTCCTTCGGACGCTCTCATCGCTTCCCACTTCCAGATCTACTGGCAGCGCCTTGTCGCTACCAGCCGAAGAATTCAGAATCAAGAAAATGATGAACACAAATTAATGTGTTATTGGGAAGGTTTTGCAGAAATGTCAAAAAAAGCAGGATGGTTGTAGACACTAGCTAGTACTAGTATCAATGAATGTTGGAAGTGCATCAACGCAACACCGATCATCCATCAAGAATAGAAGTCAGACTGAAACTTCCGCATGTTCAAGAGGTATGCTTTTAGTCGGTTGGCAAACAAAAAAAAAGGTCATCCAGCAACGGCCCGAATGTTGGAACGACCTTCTAATATTTGTTCTATCAACTAAACTCATCAACAGATCTCACAGTATGTCCTTCTTCTTAGTCCCGATTCCATTCGTAAAGCTCAACCTCCTCGCCGATCCCACCGCCCTTCCCACCTGCGAACGGAACGGAATGTGGACCTCATGACCTGCCATCCCCAACGACCAACTCCGTCAGGTCACTCTGCCACCCTTTCTTCCCAATATCCGGCCACACCTCGAAATTTGGAAATCAGGCCAATGACCTGTGCCTCTATCGCCATGGGTGTTTTCGCGCCCCCCCCGCGGCCGGAAAGACCAGAAAAAATGATCTTGGCTGTTGTCGACACACTGAGCTGTTGTCCCCTGTTGTTGGTGGTCGATGCCACTGAGTCTGATGGTTTAGCAATTTGACGGCTTGCCACGCACAAGAAATTTGCGATGAAAAAACGCGAAGGACATCACAACATCACAGTCAGTTTGATGTCATCATGGACCATCTCTTGCAAGACCGGGCGTCATGTTGTCGCAGCTTTTTCTTTGCAGCTGCAAGGATGTCCCGCAACCCCCCAGGTCTCAATTTGAGACTTCAGCTGAGGCAAAAACAGCAGCAAAACGCAAAAAAACAGATGCAATTCCACCACTGGATCACCAATAAGAATGATCACTTCAAGTTCAAATAACAAATCATCAAATGATGATCCTTTGCAACAGATTCCATTCCATTGATGCAATGCACCCACTCCTCAGTAGCCTACAACCCTGCCCCACGCACCTGCATTGCGGCCACAGCGCCGCCCTGAGGCCTTGAGAGCCTGCTCTTCGTTGATTGAAAAATCTGAGTTAGTAAAGGAAAAAATACTCTTCTATAACTTTGTATGTATAGAGAGAGAGAGAGAGAGATTGTAATTACACATAAATATGGCCATAAACATAGACTTGATCTGTTGTGATCGTTTTTAGTTTTGTGTCAGATATAATATCCTCCTACATCATTCCTTCACATGACGTGTGTTTCCAGAAACGCTAGTACGTTGGACCCATATCCATCACCGGGCTGGCCCCACTCCAACCTCTTCGGTCTCAAGATCCAACCATGCCTAGGATGTCTTCGATCTCTCGGTTTTATTTTTACTGCCAACTAGACCGAGTGCGCCTGCATTCTATGGGGGTAGGCTGATTATTCTAGAAGTGTGAAGTTCATTTGATTTGATGTCTTCCAAAAGAAGTTTTGTAACATGGCACGTCAGCCAACTGATAGAAGCCACTCACCTTTCCAAATAATCGAAGCTCTTGCATCATCCGCTCCAACTAAGTAAAGCTGCAGCTATTGATACATTGTCTGTTGATCCACCTGCCTCACATCATCTGCAAAACAGGACTGTCCCCGTAAACCACTGCAACATCTTTCCTTTCGCTTCGTTCTATCCATAACATTGAAGAATCGATCCTTTAAACCAAAAAAATGATCGCCTGAATTGTTTTTTAAATTCAAAACAATGGAAAACCTACATCTACAAATTCATCCAGCCATGTTCCAGAGCCTTTTTTTCTTCCCCAAATATCCGAGGCACGCATTGAGGCGCTGTACTTCCGTATCATTCAAGATCAGCTGCACTGGGCGTCACAGGTGCGGTGTGGGGACATGCTTGGAGGGATGAAAATCTGAACAGCAAGGGTCCACCAACCTGTTGAAAATCCTGAGGGAATGATGTCTTCGCAAGCACCATGACAAAATGGGTCACTCTTGGGTCAGTTCCCAGATTTTTGCCCGTTTTATCTGAGCTCTTATCTCGTCCACAGTTACGAAGATGTATAAGAATTTTCAATGCAAAGCATGGCACCTCAAACGATTCACCTCCTTGGTGGAATTCATTTGATCGATCAACACTTCCCTATGTCAAATGCTTTCGCTTGAACCCTGGCCTTTTGCTGACCCTTTCGCTCCGGGGCCTTGCAAGACCATCGAATGACATCGAGTCAGATAGGATAGATGCTGATGCAAAGATTGTTTGAATGAAGATGGAGATTAGGTATGAGAAGTTTGCTGAGTTTTGGAAGGGCATTCCATGAAAGGGCATGACACATTTCTCGGTGCATGCAAAATCTGTTCATGTTTGTGAGGATAGGTATCGCTTCACCAAGCACATATGCTATACGACTTTATCTGAAGGGTATCAATTTGCTGACAATGACAAGTACTTCCACAAATAATTACTAATATCTTGACACGCTCGGTTAGGATATTCGGTCACTGGGTACCTCTGTCCGACATACCACCTTTTGACAAAAGTGTCTTTATCATATATCATGTCGCGTATATAGTATAATATAACTGTAATATGTTCATGTTCTCTATTATGTACATTTTTTTGCAAATATTTGAAAGGCATGTGATACAAATGCAAGTGTATCTTCTTCGTGTTGCCATGCATAACTTTCCCTAGAAACTCATCCATCGCCGCCAGGCCTTGACAACAGGCCTGTGGCACAAGTAGAGGCAAGCAATAGTTCAGCCTCGCAGAATCCAGATGGCGATTCAGCACAAGCTTGGAGGACAAATAGAAACAACAAAGAAGAGCAGGTGTTGTGTGTGTGTGTGTGCGTGTCCAATAGAAACTCAGTAATTCATCATCAATCCCAACATTCAAATGCTAAGTCCAGGAAATACACTTGCCACTCATCGTGGATTTCTTCACTCTGCATCGATTTTCGAGGCCTGGACAAAAACATACTCAACATGCTCTTGCTAGTTCACTTCGCGATATATTTCGAACGATTCTGCATCTCTCTCCGCGCCTGGTCTCTTCTGGCAGCAGTTGTTCAGGCTCCCTGGACGCAACCGGTTGTGACTTCGGTTGGCCCAAGGCAAACCATCTTCGCATTTACACTTAGCTATCACTTCAAGAAGTACCTCAAAAGTCTAGCTCCTAGCTCTAGTATCAGGAGTGGATCAATCGGAGTCTTTTTGAATATCAAGTCGCTTCGGAGTGTGCAGGCGAATACTATGCACCTACGATCACTTGATGGTGCCCGAGCTGTGGCAATCACGGGGCTAAAGATGTTCCATCACAGGCAAAAACCTATCTTTGAAGAGAAGAGGTACCAAAAAAACAAGTGAAATCAATGCTTGAGGTGTCTTTCTGCGGGAGACAGGGTAACTCTACCTGGTCTTCATCAACCACACCTCCATCTTCATCATACACATCTACATCAACATCTAAATCAACATCTTTTTCTTCTCCTTCATCATGGACTCATCGACCTCCCCAAAATTCTTCTCTCCAACACGTTTAAGAAACCCAGGCCTAAAGCTAAAGCTTCCACTTGCCTCCACGGGGCAACAGCGACACAAGGAAAGGATATCTCACCACAAATAAATGGTAGATTTGAAACAAGGAGCTACCAGTCAATTAGTTATTGCTGTTTTGGAATGTTTTGGGTAGGTGTAGGTAGTTGGATGTTGGTAAATTTTCGAGTCATCTCTCCAAGGGGTGACTCTTCCTCTTTCACTTCTTGATACGACTTGGTACCAAAAGATCAATGGAACAAGCCACAACCTGGCCATATCTCACAGAGATCTCACGTCTCATCTGCTGCAAAAAAAAAAACGGGCACTGTCTTTCCCCCGGCCACTTGGCTATCCCACTTCCTCTCGAAGGCATTGAAAAGCGGCAGCCAGGGGTTTTTGATAGTCCAGGATCTGCCAAAGACTGTCCCTGTCAAGATCCCCTTCATGAAGGGCAGGGGATGAGGGGATGACGGGATGAAGCAGGATGCTTTTAGCAAACAAATTAAGATAAGTGCGTTGTTCTTTTCAGATGTTTCCTCATGCAAGTCGCAATGGACACCTCAATAGAAATGGATGATGGTTGCTTCAAGTGGATACGGCCATCTCGGTGCATTGCTTTACTTTACTCATCTGACCCATCGGCTGAGCCACCAGTTGAAACACATACTCTCACTTTTGGGAAATCTTCCCCCCAAACAGAAAAGGCACAAGTAAAACACTCGCCAGCCTGAAATCTTGCCTCATTTTCGGTTTCACCTGCATCCTATTGCAAAGGAAGCTAGAAATGGAGGGACCGATGTTTGTGCGCCATGGTCAAAGGCAAAGCTCCAATCAAAGCGATTCTGATGCCCCATTCGCCAAACGCATCTAGAGACTAAACAAACCCGGGTTTCTTTTGACCTGCCAAACTGTCACCGCCACAGTCTTCACGAACCGCAGCAAAGGCCCTATCTGTTCCCAGAATCTACAGCACACCCCTGAGCTGATCTCGAACTGCCGAACTGTCACCGCCAGAGTCTGCATCACCCCAGGTCACGACGGATCCATCTTCCAGAATCGCAGCAAAGGC
>DF240357.1:31164-59723 GCA_000507305.1 Breviolum minutum Mf 1.05b.01 | reverse complement strand
GCAGCAAAGGCCCTATAGGAGGATTGAATCTGCTTTACACCCCTGAGCTGATCTTGCACTGCCGAACTGTCACCGCCATCCTCTGCAGAACCCCAGGTCACGACGGATCCATCTTCCAGAATCGCAGCAAAGGCCAAACCTGTGGCTTGAATCCGCTGCACACCCTTGAGCTGCTCTTGAACTGCCGAACTGTCACCACCACGGTCTGCAGCACCCCAGGTAACGACTGATCCATCTTCCAGAATCGCAGCAAAGGCAGCGCGAGTGCCTTGAATCTGCTGGACACCCTTGAGCTGATCTTTCACTGCCGAACTGTCACCACCACTGTCTGCAAGACCCCAGGTAATGATAGATCCATCTGCCAGAATGGCAGCAAATGCCCCCTCACGAGCGGCCTGAATCTGCTGCACACCCTTGAGCTGATCTCGAACTGCCGCACTGTCACCGCCATTTTGTCGATCACCCCAGGTAACGACAGATCCATCTTCCAGAATCGCAGCAAAGGCCCTATCTGTGGTTTGAATCTGCAGCACACCCCTGAGCTGATCTTGAACCGCCGAACTGTCACCGCCAGAGTTTGCAGAACCCCAGGTAGTGATTGTGCTATCTCCATGACACCACAAGGCAAAGGCTGTACCTGTTGCTGCCAGCTGTGGTTGAAGAACCAGAGCTGTGAGGCACTCTCCATCCTCTATCTCCGCTTCTTCTAAGGTTTTGGCAGGATCCACAAGGATTTGATTTTTGGCAGTGATAAGTCTGAGGTACTTTTTTTCAAAGGCTCTTTGGGCCTCTGTCCTTACATCTTGCACCGTGGAAGAAGGGAGAAGTGTGAGAAGTCGAGCATGCCCACTCGGCAAAGCTACATTTATTTTAAGCATCAAGATGAGACGTCCTCAAAATCTTGACGACTCTCAAAAACATCAGCAATGAATCTCTACTCAAGACTTTGAGCCCTAGGCAAGCCAGAACAGAATAATACTCCTCCAATTCCGCGAAAACCCATTAGTTCATCGATATTGTTCAAAGCCCTTTTTGATGAATCTCAAAATGAGAGAGCCTCAAATCCGTTGTGATGGGAATCCTTCATGGGCTTAAAACCCCTCAAACCTGAATCAAGGTTTTCGGGAGGATTCCCTTGCTCAACCACCATGTAAAGGGGGGAGAGGTTGAAGCTTGGTGGCATATTGAATTTTCAGACATTGTAGCTTGAAACCAGCTAGGATACAAGTCAACAACAAACACTGAGTTTTGCGAGCATATTTTGGTAGGTTTTGCTAGGTTTTGGTCATAAATCAAAACATATGAAAAATATTTGGTCGATTCTTTTTCCTTGGAGAAATATTTCTGAGTAGTTCGGCTGCGGATTTTTCTGGACCAGTGGTGGATTTTTGTTTCTTGGGACTGGACTAGTGATTGTGGGGCTGTTTTTTGGTTGCTCTTGGCCCTGCCACAAGTTGGAATTGCTAAGGTCTACTTCCACCTGTTCATTCGTCAGGTCTCGCTTTGATAGATACATAGGTAGATTCAAGAAACCTTTCCAACGCTTTTTGCTGAAAGTAAGCAAATATGGGGTTTGTTTTTGATTCTTCCAACATCTGAATTACTCTTCCAATCATCCAGGCTACAGGTGAACCCTCCAGTACAAAGTCTTCCAGCATCAAAGGATTCAACGACATCGATATGGAGTTTTTTTGGGAAAGCCGAAGCCTATATATAATTCTTTTTAGGGTGCTGCTGGTGATGATGATAACCATAAGATTGTCAACTTGCAGCAGTGAACATCTACCTTGCGATCAAACGCTTCCCACCAACACCGCCTGGTGGTGTAGTGAAACAGCACCGCGGCGGCGCATGGCACCGTCGCAGCAGCACGCAAATCTAAGACCTTCGTGGTTTTCTTCCAGCAAATTGCAGCAAAGGTATGGAGTCAGGTGTCGGGTCCAACTGAAGCATCGCAAAAATTGAAACATGGCGACTTTGGAACCCCCAAAGGAACGAGGTCCGATACAAATAACCACCAAGCCATTGGTAGGAAGTTGATGCTACTGATGCGCTTGAGAGTGTTGCCATGTGCTGCTTATCTTTCCTTCAACTACAAACAAGCACTAATCGAAAAGCAAGTCATCTTCTACACCTTCCTAGAAACTCAGTTGGTGAGCAACAGACATTGCAATCATGCAAAAATCCATCTGCGACATTTTAGCGATAACAAGCTAAGAATTGACTTCATGGTGGTTCTCACCAAGTCTCCCTTCAGCTGCAGCACCGGCCTCAGACCACACGCGGATGCGTGTCGTTGCATGTTCAAAAAAGGCCACAAGCCGCTCCTCGCAGCAAGGGAAGTTGCACAGCCCTTGGGAGAGACTTGACATCTTTGATCCAGTGACTCAAGTGCCATGGGGATAGTTCACTCAACACCATCCTCGCTTTCATCTACCAACTCACTTTTCTCTGGTCTCTAATCATATAAAGCAAAATCAGGTGCAAAAACATTGAAAAACATGTCCCAGAGTCCAAGACTACAATACAACAACAAAGAAAAGACTACAAAAACAAGCCCCCAACGTCGAGAGCCTAGTTGTGCGACTCCCATTGACGAGATCCAAATCACCATCCCAAATTCCACCGTCGCTCCGTCGAGTGTTGACATACCTCTTCTAGTACCACGGTGTAGGTTCCACCTGCGAATCGTTCATAAAGCCACATGTAGAGAGTGGGGGCAGCTCGGGAATCTGAAAAAGGCATGCGTAGATATCATTAGATATCTACATTATATTTTGGTGATTCTAAGACCGCTCCCAAGTCCTGAGCTAGATCCAAAGCACCACCTAGTAGGAACCATGCGGGCAGGAGGCCTCAATATTGATTCTAAGATATACAAATCCAGGTACATATTTCTATGGCTGAAAATCAGGGCACGAAAGGGAATCAAACCCAAAGGAACCATATTGAAGATCCGCTTTGGGTGCGCTATGATTTTGAGGTATACTCGTCTGTCGGTCTACTGGGGGTGAAAATGTGGACATGACATTCTTTTCATGCCCCCTAGTGCTTTGGGGAAACGCTGAGATACGAGATGAGACATGACATGAAGTTGAATATTTCCGGCAAGTTGGCAACTGCTTCGTACCTTGTCATAGAAGGGTGGGATTCATATAGTTCCTTGCAAATGCTAAATATCAGTAGGAACTTATGGACTTTAGGGCATCTACTTTGGAGACCCACCCATATTTCAAGCAAGCTGGGGAATGAACATTTTTGGAAATTCAGTTGAAATAAGTCTGAGTTAAGTACATGGGTTTGGCAAAGGGGTTTCACCAAGTTGTGTCAACCTCCAACCCGTTTCCGCTGGCACCTTCTTGTAACTCCCCACCCTGCAGGTATGGCCCTGCGAAGTAGGGGGCCAGCACCGGCTCCGCCGTACTCCGTGGTGGAGGGCCTGCGTCCAGCTCTGTTGGGTTTGGGATGCTTTCAACCAAAAATTTGGGAGCATTTATGAAACTCTGAATTCTATGTTGAGCTCTTGATCTCCCTTCGACTTTATTCACCAAGAGTTAGCTCTAAAGTTTTGCTGTTCCATGAAGACTAAAATTTCCATTGAAAATACAACCATCTATTTCAGAAGGCGAAGCTTTCAAACACCAAACACAAAAGAAGGGAAGGCAGAAACAACCGTTGGACCGTTGCACGCTTCCTACATCATCTGTATCATTTCTGATCACCACTGGTTCAACGCCTTCCTTTGGAGGGGAGGCTTGCGAGGCACCCATCGCGCACAAACATCGTGAGAACGCGCTTCAATGACTTTAAAAATAATGCTGCAAAAATTCATTGATGAACCGTTGCATTGTGGCACATCATCTGGAAAACCAAAAAAGAACATCGGTTGCCTGCGTTTGGATTCATGGTTTACACCAGACTCTTCTGCTACGAAAAAATGGTCGATGTCAGAAGGGCTCACATCATGTGGGTTTTCATGGACATACAAAAGGAAACCAGCCCAGAAACCATCATAAATCAAGCATTCCGGGGGCTGTACTGCCTATATACCCCCTTGTGGCAAACAAAGGAGCCAGCGGACAGTCAATGTGATCATCGCTGCAATGGGATCAATTTGGATCAAGCTCAAAGTTTGAAGGAGCCAAATGGCTCAGAGCCTCAAGAGTCCCGAAGCACCTCGACTGAAAAAATTATTGTTTACTCAGTTTGGCCTTTATTCAAAGCAGTACAAACGGTGCATTTCCATCGCGAGGATAGTCAGTTTAACCAAAGCGCGATAGGTGAAGTCGTATCTTTTTCACTCAGCTATTCAAATCTGCCCTTCGAACGGATTCGCTCATTCACTAGTTCGCTCATCGCAGGGAAGCAGTTGGACATGACACATCTGTCAGCATTTTCGAGGGCTGAAAGATTTGAAAAAGTGCCCACGAATCTTTTCCAATTTTTTCACATCTTTAGCTTCTTGAAACTCAAGCTTCATGCATCAACCGCCGTCCATGAGCACTGCTTGACTCACAGCACCTGTTTTGCGCTGCAGTCTGTGGGGCCATGCGGATCTTCAGCGGAATCATTGATTTCGCTCGATGTGCGCAGTGCACAGCGCTTGTTCTGAAAGTCACGCTCCTCGGAATTCTGGCTTCTCTTCCAGGCCTTTTCAAGCGCTGCCAGCAGATCTTGGAAGACTTCCTGCCAGCAGATCTTGGTAACTCTGAGGAGATTGGGAGCTTGAAAAATGCCTTCAGAAAGATCAGCCATGGGCCCTGGCCGTTTGGAAACCCTTCGTATACTTTGTTTGAAGTGAATCTAGCATCACACCGCATCAAGTCACATCAAAACATATCGAAAACAACTGGATAAACATGGAGAACTATGGAGACATTTGTTGAAAACTGATTGGACGTCGATGGATGTCACAGTTCAACAAGTGAAAAAACAAGGTCCTGCCTCTTGCGATTTGGCAGCTTTCAAAGGATCAGTCATCCCGCCCACTGATTCCGAATTATGGATGCAAAAGCTGAACAGTTCACATTCCCAAGCCAATAGCACAAAAAATGATCTAGCATGTTTTCTTTGAAAGTTTCCGGCTATGGCCCATGGTTTCAGACATGCCTCCAGCCAAAATATTGCAACCAATCGAGCCCCAAACAAAAATGCATATACACCATTTTTACTCTCCAAGATCGATGAAACTCAAAAAAATGCATCTTCCCAAGGGAAACGCTAGTTTTTGCAGCGCAAATCCTGACCCAAAAAACGCTTTTACATTTGGGGGGTTTTTTGGGGTGGCAAAAAATGCAGAAAAAAGAGTTCAGGAATGCCAAGATTGGAACTATCCTGGTCCTCGCCTTTCCAACCCAGAGTCTATCTGACATCTATCTAAAGTCGATCTATTTTTCTATCTTTGTATCTTTGTATCTTTCTATTTTTCTATCTATCTATCTATCTATCTATCTATCTATCTGTGACAATTTGACTATCTGCTGACATTTGATGGTTCAAAACAAGCAGCGGGACATCAAATCTCCCAAAATGCTGTCCAGGACCCCAAAGGACACGCATTTTGGATATGCGTTTGTTCAATATGCATTTTTGTCAAATTTTGGGAGATCAGATTTGCCTGATGGAATGTCATAAATCTAAGATTCACGGGTTTTCGATCTCCAAAGTGATCATTTCACCGGTGACGGATCGGTTGTTTTAGGATCTGAAAATTCCAAGCAGAGGCACCAAAAACCATCAACACGTTCCACCCGCGTCATGTCAACTTCATTCGAGGTGACAGGCAAATATAAAAGTAAACGTATACAGTATACAAACAGCACTGAACATGGCAAGATCAGACAAAATCGGTGGTGTTCACTGGTTTTTTTGTTGAGTGACATAAACCATCATAAATCAAGCATTCCGGAAGCTATACTGCCTATACATACCCCCTTTTGGGTAAACAAAGGAACAGTGGACAGTCAATGTGATCATCGCTGCAACGAGATCAAGTTGAATCAAGCTCAAAGTTTGAAGGGGCCAAGTCGCTCATCTTTTTCACTCAGCTATTCAAATCTGTCCTTCCAGGCATGGTCCATGCCGCTCGTTCACTAGTTCGCTCATTGCAGGGAAGCAGTTGGACATGACACATCTGTCAACAGTTTGGAGGGTTGAAAGATTCGAAAAAATGTCCACGAATCTTGTCCAAAAAATGTTCACATCTTTAGCTTCTTGATGAGCATGTCTCAACCACCACCCATGAGCACTGCTTGACTCACAGCACCTCTGCTTCGCACAGGAGTCTCTGACTGCCGTGCATATCTTCGAAAGTCAGAGTGCCGTTTGGTCGAGTCCAGGAGGGTTCCGCGGCTTTCATCCAGTCCAGGTTGATGATCGCTAGTGGATTCGGTCATGGATATGATGCCCTATGATGCCCTATGCCTATGGCTCCATGTTGATCCTCCATGATCAGCCAGCTGTAGCGCCTATATCCAACATGGAGATACTGACCGGAAGATCTGGGGATTCCTACAATCGAGAAATGTTAAAATTGTACAAGGATGCAATACCATGAGGTTCTGAATGATGGATCCACACACGTAATTGGAAGACCAAAAATGATCAAATTCTGTAGTCCCTTTACAGTATACCCCAATCTTGAACCAATAGGTAGCTTCTATATTTCGTTGATTTCCATCCTGCAGGGATGTTTTCTGTCGTTGATTTTGTCTGAATCTGGAGGTGTCAGACTGGGCGCCTCGGGTTGAAAGGTCGAAGAATCTCTGAATCTCGATCTGATGGCCGATGGCAAAGAAGGGATATTGATACTTCGCGTACCCTTGAACCCAGACTTATAGCATGAGATGCAATAATCCCAAGTGGCAATCCAAAGGAAGACTCATGAAATATTTCCGACAAGACCTGTGTTACACCAACCCAAAGCTCTCGAGCTCCATCGATGCTCACAGACCCCCCCGGACATGCTTGTCTCTTGCCGGATCTGCACGGGTTCGGAGAGTTTTCAACTGTTCCGTCGGGTGCAGCGTTAAAAAGACGGGGACATGTCTCAAAACCGTACGACTCCCTATACAAACCATCTAGAAAGGGGCTGAATTGTTGCAGGCCCGAAACAATCCACCATGGAGAACAATAGGGTCTGCAATTTTGAGACACGCCCAACTGGCCCAGTGGTTGACATCTGCTGACGCATCGACAAGTACTGCAGCAGAGAACAGCTGACAAATAGGTTTTAGCTGTTTAGACGTAGGAATGTCATTTCTCAAGTCCATGAATCCAGTCCGTCCGATATCATATGTTTCTCTTTGTAACACCAACTAGACTCTAGACATCTCTAGACCCAAAAAAAAGGAACTCAAAAAGTCTTTGGAGCACAAAAAGTTGGTTCCAGTGAAGGTTGGCATCGTTGTAAAGCACTTCATCCAGGTAGTCAGAATGACTTGGGTCCGGTGGTGGGTTTATCTTAACAACACTTGTCCGTTTTCCCAACAATCTCATGTCTCACCTCAGAATTATATAAAGTCGCCGCCTGTCTAACGTGGCACCAAAAATATGGTCCGAGTTAAAAAATCCCATTGGTCTTGACAATCTCCCATTGAGTCCTTGGGTTAACTCTTCCAATTCCTCACTGAGTTCAAACGACACCACAGGGCCGCAGACATCACATCACTCATTGACTCAGCTTATCCGGTGCCTCGGTCGGGTTTTTGAAAAAGTCGTCAGGGCCGGGGATTGAGGGATGGGTGTCCCTCTTCATGGGCAATCGTCATGCCGTCTGTTCGTGTAGTCGGAATCGTTTGATGAACCACAGGTATGACCGCCATGCCCAAATTTTTGCCCAAAGCAAATGAATAGTACTGGTTTTTATCAACCTAGATCCTTGTGAAATGATTTGAACATATGCATGTCTTGCTCCATTGAAAGTGTGGATTTTCCGTGCGTATCCCCACTGTCACTGAGACACCAGACCATCACCAGGCCCAACCTCGGATTGAAAGAGAAAGCACAAATTTCAAAAGGCGCTTTATGGAGTTCCTTTCCATTGTTGGGTGGAAGTGTTCGCACTCATTGCTGTTGGCCAAGACAGGTCACCACTCTCACATGTCTCACTCTACAACCCTTGAGTCCTTTAACCACCCATTGTGATTTCTCCCCAATGACACAGCACTTTCGCAGACGCATGTCATCAAGACAGATTCTTCTCAAACTCATGCCAGACTGCTTGGCACGTGGGGGTCTTGTCGGTTCTATACGTCAATGGCTTCATAACGTTTGAAGCCAGCACGCTCTACCAATTGAAATCCTTGCCAAGGATGGCATGTGATTGCAGCATCTCTGTCAATTGGATCATCCAAACCATCGTGTTTCCTCACATCTTTTGCCGCATGGGTAGACCTAGATCAACGTTCCATAGGCTTTGGAGGTCCCTTGTGCATTTTTTTTAAGCCTCATCGTCAGACTGCTTCGTTCAGATACTAGGATCTTACGCCAATCTTCCCCCAAGGACAAGGACCTACTGCTACCCTGGACCTGCCACCCCTCACACTCCAAGCTCCGCACATGCCCTGTACTCGAGGCACTGGTCCCTCCAGGGCCGGCCCCACCACCCCAGACCGCACGTGGTCCGGGAGGCGGGATGCTCTTAGCCTCAGAAGAGGCTTCATTGAGACCCTGTGTTGGTATGTTGGTGTCTCCAAAAAAGATACGATCATGATTGTTATCTAATGTTTTCTCTTGCAGTATTATTGCCGCTATCCTCATCCTCATCATCACCATCACCATCATCACCATCGTCATCGTTATTGCTGTTGTTGCTATTGACTATCCCCATCCTGGAGTAGATACAGAAATAAGATTCAATCCAACTATTCTCAACGAAATTCTATCATCCTATCTACTCCAGCATGAAGAAACATCTGTATGAAAATTCCATTGCATGTATATGTTGCAAATGTTGCTCTTGCAGCTGAAGTAGACAAAGGGGTCGTTTCTTTTGAAATGAAATCAGCTGCTGGCCTTTTCGGGAGGTAATGGAAGTTCCATCGGTCAGACCCATCAGACCCTCCCCACCTTCGCCGCATTCTGCGCCGAGGCGGCCAAGGAGGTGCGTTTTCGTTCCTGGAGACGCAGTTGAGGATTGCAGGCATGGCTCGTGTCAAACGCTCATTGTGCGTACTGCATATTGCAAATGATGATCTATGGGAAAGAGTATAAATATCATAAGTGTGACCGCTTGTGATGATGATGATGATGATGATGATGATGATGATGATGATGATGATGATGATGATGATGATGATGAAAACACATCATCCTGGAGTTCTGTCTCCATTTTGGGGTGCCTATGACAGATCATCTGCTGCAACCCAAGTTACAGCGACTTCCCAACAAGGACACGAACATGTGAAAGAAAAAAGGGGTTTTCACCAGCTCTTGCGACTGTTCTGCAAATTCTTTGGTACGGAACCCGGTATGTATTCCTATCTTTTTCAATGAAGCCGCTTTTAAAAGGTTACCACTTTCTCCCACCTTGGGCATTGGCTGCGCTCTTGAAGATCGCCATGCTCCATTACCTCGTTGGAATCCACCGAGGTCTTGGTGTTTTGTTTTAGTTGAATCCTTTGGAACCTCTGCTGATGGGAATTTTTGTTGGCTTAATTTCTGGGTGAATTTTCTGGCAAATCTCTGCAGTCTTTAGATATTTTACTAGACATTTCTTTGGAAACCCGGTGTTGCGGAAACCCACTGGATCAACGAGCACTCATTAAACCACCCGCGGTTTTGCAGCTTGAACGAGTCGGCGCACTGTTCACAAACCTTGAAAGCAAGAGATATTTTTCTCATCGCGTATTTCACCACAACCATCTACATGTGCTCATGGTAGTTAGTGAGTTACAAAATTCACCTACTCAAGACTATCTCAGACCTTCAACCAACAGTTGTTTGGCCATGCCAACACCATCGACATGACCAGATCCCAAAGGCCTTGTGGCACATCGCCGTAGGAATGCCAACTGGCTTGCGACCTCATCGATGCAGCTTTCAAGTGTCATGAAACTTGAGAAATCCCAGAGCGAGATTCATGCATGATATTGACATTACAATTATCGCTAGAAAATCAGGGGAAGGTTCATCTGCGGCTGAGCTTTCATTAGATAGAATTTGACAAGAAAAGAATCCTATAGGGTGGGAGGCTATTTCGGATTCCATGTTGGTTTTTGGGGCAGTAAATGTCCCAGTTTCTATCAATTATTCAGTTGGAAATTCTGTGGACCATCCTCTTCAAAATCAGAAAAGACAAAATCATGCAAGATCTTATCTCTTGCCACATCGATAAGGCCAAAGGGTGTGTGAGGATCATCCGAAGTCCCGCCCCCCAACGACACAGCAACATCTGCACCGAGTAGCATCCCAAAGGTCTGCTGCGTGGCTTCAGCTTCATCGTGCTGTGGCACGTGGGGTTGGAAGCTATCTGGATCTCCTTGAGGAAAAGTGTCAGCCTCTTCCCTTTCCTCATCCTCATGCCTGGCGGAGAACCCATCCACATCTTTGTTGAATGGTGTTTTTTCATCTTTTATAATTTTATCATTTGAGTTGTTTTTTTCAGATGGTACATGATTTGGAAGTTTTCTGTGCATATTTCGTGGCACTTCCCCCATTTTCTGGACAGAAACTTCAACCTGCACTATGTTCAAACCTTCCAAGGATTTGCTGGTTTGGTTTTGTCCATCCTCCAAAATGCCGGGAAAACCAACTCAAAATCACTCGGATGCAGCGATTTGAACGACGCCCCCCGCCTCATCTCACCATCCTGTACGGCCAAGGGTCCACTCCTATTGCGGTCATCGTGCTCATCATAGCGGGCTTCATTTTCCACCGCCAGTTGCCTTGGAGATGCAACCATCAGAACATCATCCATCCAACCTTTGAAGGTACAGCATCTCACCTTTTGGGGTCATTATCAAACTTTGGAAGTGGTCAAACAGATCAGCAGGACAAACAGGATCATCAAAGGCACTACATCAAAATCCAAGGTGCTGTTCTTCCCACTCCAACTGAATCTGTTCCTTCTGTTTCCAGGTCTCCCATCCTTGGTGCGTCGCAAGCACGTGTCTCCGCACCGTTGAGAGGTTGCTATAAGGTGGGGAGCACAGGTGGAACCGTTTTCAGCCCTTCGATTGAATGTCATATTGACACCCGTAACACCCGTGACAGCGTTGATGACTGTTCCAATTCTGGCGAGTACGGTTTGGTGCAAGATTGCAACATGCCATGACTTCCAACCGAGAGGCGTGGATCGTCTGCTGGGAGTTGTCCTGGCGTCGTCGCCTTGAAGATGAGCGGCTTTTTGGGGAAGCGGGGGCTAGTTTCAAAAACAATAAGTAGTGACATCTCCGACTATTATATTATCATATTGCTCCCCTTGTGAGGAACTTGTTAAGTAATGAAGTACTGGAAATCATACAGTCTCTCTTGAAGTGGAAGGTTGTGACGAGGAACATAGGTAGATATCACAACACATAGCCATGTCCACCAAGATATTGCGAATTCAGACATTATGTCAACCAAATCGACGCTATCAATGATCTTCCTGACCAAAGAATAGATGCAATTTAAAAGCAGCATCCCTTCGCACTAAGTGTGTGAAGCAGCGATGATGGTACCCACAATTTGATATTTTGGGACCCTCGACTGGAAGGAATCAAAACGATGGTCCACAAAAAAAATATGGTAGTCACTACATGTAAAGCTTCCCTCCTTTTTTTTGGTTTTCCGCAGAATTCCGGGGTCATACTTTCGCCTGGAGTCGACCAACCAAAAAAACTAGGCCACCCTACTCTGCAGAGAGTGGGCAAATTCGTGTGGATCACAGCCTGAAAAAAACAAAATTTTTCCCATGTCCCCCGAAAACGGCACATTCCAGCAACTGCCAATGGAAACAGAAACACCGTCAGCTTCTGGCCGTTTATACTTATGTAGCCTACACCCAACTTTATCCGTTTGTTCGTCAAGTTCTGCTGAATGAGATCAGCATTATTGAAATAGGGGCCCATGAAACGAAATTTTCCAGTTGCCTCAACTCGTAAGGACTTGAAGCCTTTTTGGATTTGATATACTGTAATCCCAATATAATCCCATCATCGGGCCAAAACTCGGAACATTCAAAGACTCATAGACTCATAGCGCATGAAGTTCGATATTCAACACAAATGATCAGTGACTGGAGGAAAAGAGTGGACAGGCGGACAATGGACCTGCCAAAAAAAAAACGATAGTATCTTCCATTTGCCTAAAGATCTCCAAATAGATGGTAGATCCCTGAGAACGAGAAAGATGGCAGAGTTGAAGTAAACCTGGCGTCATCTTAGAAGTTGGGTGTTCATGTTACGTTATTCATGGTAGTAAAGTAAATTGGGGGCTTCGAAGCTATCTCCAATCTATCAATAGTAACAGTCACCATGAGTCAATGGCAATACTTTTATCCACAAATATTGCTTGAGATTCTTAGTCTAAGAATGAGCTCCAAAGGTTTCTTGGGACCAAAAGCCCGTATGTCTAAACAACTCGACACACAAGACTGACCACCACGGCCCTCTCCATGAATCCAATTAGAACCTCCATTGTTGATATGTACCAGGCTTCCCGAACCGCCCCTTCGTTGTCATCTCTCATGGCAGCCATTTGGTTGGACGTTGGACCCAAATTCCTGAAGTTCTGCGCAGTCCAAATTGATGGAAAGGCTCTATGATTTGGGGTAGAGACACGCAAGCTACTGTCAAAGGTCAAGGATTTTCCGGAAGATTAAAGGCTTCCTTCAAGATAAAGTGCCCTCTGGAACCTAAGCCTGCTATTTCACTCGAAAGATTTGGAATTGCTGTGACCACATTTAATGATGCTATGACTGAGTGTACAGCTGATAAAGCTCCACATGTTGCATGCGGAAATTCCCTGTATAATATCACATCATACGATTAATTTTTTGTGCATGATCAAGGTAAGTAAAGCTTATGCAATGTATGTATGCCAATGCAAAAGCGCCAAATGATCTAACAGCCACCAGGAGGTTCACTACCATTTCAACTGACAATGTATGTATGCAAGTGGACGTTTATTTTCGGTTTCAAAGCTTTGTCAGGCTCACTCCAGCTTTGGGACCCCGCACGGACTGGCTGTATGTACATGTGCCTTGGTGAAGCGTGGAGGTTCCATGCACGTGGCATCCATCTCCTGCGGGGTGAGGCTGGAGCCGGCAACCCGCAAATTCCACATAACTCAGCCAAATCATAAATCCCATAGTTCTTCAATAAAAGCTTTAATAAAAGCTTTTAATGTAGTATGAAGTGTACAGGTCAAACCTATCATTGCATGATCACAAACATCCCTGTTGCGTTATTGTCCTGTTCTCAGATTGTCATATCCACTTGCAACTTGAACTCAGCGCTGGCTCTGGGGCGTTTCTATATATTGATGTCATCCCCGTCACAGAAATCGTACAACGCGACCTTTCCCCTGTGCCTTCATGACGCGACGCTCGATCAACGCACCGGTGATACTTCCCACGACGCTGCCCACCGCAACGCCAATGGCCTTGTGACGGGTCAAAGGATGGGCAGGAGGCACGCTAAACCGCAAGCAAACTGGAAACCCCGAGTCAAAAATAGCATGATTTGCCAGAGAAATATAACTTTGTGTTGGATTCTTTTCTTGAGAGTGACCAGTATGACTTTCCTAACAAAATGAGGCCTGGTAAAAGAACTTTCATGCCATGATGTGAGACTTTTGTCTGTGATTGATGAGGTTGACTTGGTTGCAAGCTGCATCACAATTTCGTCAAATTGCTTTTTTGTTGGCTCGAAGTTGATTCCATAAGAAGTCTTATTCACCACCCAAGGTTTCTCACTATCAAAATTTACGACCCGCTTCATGTCGAGCTCCCATTGAGACTTGAGGAGGACACCATCTTAACTTTTCATTCGATCCCCGGAAAAGCCAGGCTTCATGAAGGTTTCAGTCTGCTCCCAAACAAAGCAGAAGGTCTTTGACTATGGTTTACCTGGTTAACCTATCGTTCCAAATACCGTGAACCTGGTTAGGTCATATAATTTCGGGTTAACCTGTCGTTCCAAATATGGAACGCATTATTGCAGGTCCAAGGAACCCAGTGGACGAGCAAGCCCACGCTCAGAGCAGCCTCAAACATTTTTGCCACTTCACCATTTTGGATTTGGATTTGGAAGGCCATGTTCAACGAAAAAAAACATGGGGTCATGGGGTCGTGTATTATTATTGGATCCAAAATTATGTTTGACATTGAGAAATCAGTTCACTGTGCCCAGACCTGCAGCTGCACCCTATTGTATCCTATTGTCACATGAAGAGCAAGGATTTCACCATGATGAACC
Organism: Breviolum minutum Mf 1.05b.01; assembly: GCA_000507305.1. Classification (NCBI taxonomy): domain Eukaryota; class Dinophyceae; order Suessiales; family Symbiodiniaceae; genus Breviolum; species Breviolum minutum. The sequence continues at coordinate 45,321 of DF240357.1, read as the reverse complement.
ACATTTTCTTCCGCCTGTCAACTTCCACTTGGTTTTCTCTTAAAGAGACTAAATCTCATATTGAGTCATATCAAACATGCCTTTGGTATCTTTTGCTGTAAAATATTGCTACATATTATTGCACCCATCCGCAGTGGATTTGTGCCAACCTACAGGATTTGGGCCCAAGCGCCCTGAATGAATACTGTAAGTTCTCCATTTGTGATCCGGGTCAACAACGAACAAGGCCATATTTCGTGCATGTTCCCCAAATCTCTCGCTACCTGCAACTGATCGGTCTTTCAGGGGTATCTAAGCTACAAGGCCCACAGCTTCAGCACGGTGGGCCCCGGGACTAAAGTACCAGCACCTACACTCCATTTACCTGGCAGGTTGACAAAGAGCTTGTGAGAAGGTTCACTTGGAAAGCTGCATGAAGTCGACAAATGAAAGACGATATCATAAGATATCATAAGATATTATCACAAAACGGCTTCTTCCCTTTGACACACTTTCATCCTCTTTTATCTGTATCTCATCTGGGCTAGCAGGCGCGTCAGCAGGGTTCATGAAAAGAGACTCATTGTGGGGGAAGAAACGTCGAGCTTGTTGCAATTTCCCATCCACCCTTGGCCACCTGCAGGTCGTTCCAACATCTTGTCGGTGGCTAAGCCATAGGCCAAGCCTGATGGATAAGGCATGACATTGGATACCCAGCAGTTTCAGACCACAAATGACTGCTCGTTATCGTAATGCTTCAAGGGGGGTATCAGACCTTTTGAGCCATAGTGATGTAGGCCTTTGCTGTACATGACATGTAAGTCACATTTGGATTGAGACTGATTACGGTTGACTTCCGGATTCAGTCAAATTATCTATTTTGGTTCTGATGTGCGATATAACATGCACCAAGGCACTTTCTAGACAATGAAGGATGAGATGCCACCCCACTGTTCCTTTTCATTCACAGCTCCAGCTGCCCCCTCCCCAACTCTCCCCCTTCCCACCTACCAGGAATGCAATGCCCACCGAGATCAACAGGCCCAATTCGTCACCGAAGTTTCCCACCAGCAACTGGCATTGCGCAAAGGTGCAACGTGGGAGCACATGAGAAGTATGGATTCCCATCTGATCCGCAAATTCCCCATGCAAAATATATGCCAGCCATCATATATTGGCAAGGGATCCCAACTTGGTGAAAGGCTGTTTCCTGAAGTGAAACTGTTTTCAGCTTTACATAAAGCTGATACCATGTTCGCTTCAAATATCGTGTTTTGGTATCACTATCACCAGTGTTCAGAGACTTTCCGGATACCTACAGTCTCTCACAAAATGGCATCAGATGAACGACATAAAGTCTGCAAGATTGTGAGAAAATGGTCAGCTTCACTCTTCATGCACAAAGTGTAGATGCTGGTATGGTTTGGGCATACAAATCTGGATCACATTGAAAATCTTGCATCACCTTTGCTGGAATTCAACACTCAACCCGTATGAAGACTCTAAGTGCCCACACCCCATGGGACAGGAGGCCACCATAGACTCCGCCAATGACGCCAAAAGGACCAGACCTGACTGAGGAAACACCGGAACCGGAGGGAATGTAGGAAGAGGAAGTCAAAGATGGCAACTGTGATGCAAAGCCTTTGCGATGTGCAACCTAAAAAAAAGTAATTTGACGAAAACTTGGAACCGGCTCACTCCATTTGCAAGTTTGGAAGTGACTTTCCAAAGTGTGAATCTCCTACAATACAAATTGATGTCGCTCATGCAAAATACAGTACACATTGAGGTTTGAATTGAAGCAATTGGGCTAGCCAAAAAGTTTGACCCTCCTTTCAGCACCACAATTTCAAGTTTGACCTCCATCCGTCAGATTCAACGCGCTGTGGCCACCGTAACCCCTCCAAGACTCGGACATGATGCGAGCAGTGGACAGCAATGGGTACAACTGGGCGCCAGGACACCGAGGTTCTTTTTTGTCAAAAAAAAACGGTGTCGGAAATCCAAATAAAATCAGACAATGCTGTTGATCTCTTGCGATTCTTGCTGTGGTAGCATTGTTTTGTCAACCTCCAAAACGTTTCCAAAAATCTAAGGTGGTCACGCTACTGGGCCCTTCAGAACCTTGGAGACGTTCACAGTGTTGCGGCAACGGCAATGGGTCAGAGTGGAATTTTGAAACTTTGAAATTCTTGGTCAAGATGTGATGTGCCTGGTCAAACAATCTGCAATTGCCTCTTTGTCAGCGTTTGGTGTCGCCAGACGTTGTTGTGATATGCTGATCATTTTGCTCAGCTGCAGCTGGTCAAAACGTCAAAAGGAAGGAGCTGACCACCCGCGTTCCCGCTTCTATCCAATATCGAGAATGCCAGGGAACCGTCAGGATTTCGCGCGGTTTGTCGGAAGGCCAAGTTGGTGCCAGGTACCAAAACCAAGGCCTGCAGAGCAGCAAAGGAATCCGAACCCAACGAGCCACAAGCAAACTCAGAGGGTCCCCACCAGCATGGCCATGGCCAGGTAGAAAGTTGTGATGGTCAAGTTCAAGGTAAATATCCTGCCAAACAGGCTGCAACAATAGTAGGTACCAACAAGAGGTTTTACATGAGGTTGCTTGGACCAGTGTATCAATGAAATTGGTTGAAAAACATACCAAAACCGGCAATGTTCAATGGTGAAGATTGATAGGAGTGATTCATGGACGAGTGAAAAATCTTAGGCAACAATTCCACGTATGAGTGAGTACCACTTTACCGATCCACCGATCCTTTTGCCCTTCCCAGCTGACCTAGCTCCTCCCACACATTCCAGGCCAGCAACAAAGACCTGACGGTAATAAAAACATGTCACCCTTTCCGCCCAAAAAAGCGGGTGATATCAAAAAGGTTGGGTTTTTGACACCTGAGTTGTTAATTCGTTGGCATGGCTTTCTCACAAAAGAAACGATCAAAGGCTTTGAACAGCCTACGATAGATGTGGTTGGCTCAAATTTCATGTTTTGTTTTGTATCATATCAAATCTATACCTACCATCTTGTGAAAAGGATCAACTGAAACTGTTTGGAGACATTCGAGTCTACAAGAAGAGCCATATCTGCACATTTTGGTCAGGTGATGCTACACAGCTACCAAACTAGCTGACTCGATCGACAGGAAACCGTTGCAGGAACTGGTTGCAGCAACTCGCATCTCACAATGAAACATCTCCATGAGTTTATCTTCGTTTCATCATAGTCATCGTCCCTGATTGTTGAATCTATCTGGTGAAATAGCACGAGGTCCCTTGAGTTGCTCAGTGGCACCATTTAAGAATGGCTTCTGGTACTTGAAAATCATTTGAGATCACCAGGAGTTTGGCTGCTGACGTTTGCACTTCCCTCCAGGGTGACCTTGATCAAACCGCCCGCGAGGTCGCAATTTGGACCTCACTTCACCAAGAGTTGCTGAGTTTTTCGAAGAGAAAACCTAGGAATCTCCCTGCCTTTTGGAGTGGTTGGAAGATGTTTATAATTTATGTTGAAATGTTGACTATACTATACTATGTGTTTGTCTACATGTTCACATCATCCTCATAGTTACTACTTACTACCTGTTGTCCCTTCTCTTTCAGCAACGCAGCAGCGGCGGCTCAGGCAGTGAGCTCCCGGGCATAACTCCAGAGCATAACAAGCCATAGCCAACAACACCTCGAAGTCACCCCCACACACAACACCAGTGTTCTGAATCTGCTGCATCAGTTTGGATATTTTTCAGAATGGTTATCCAACAAACGGGAAACTCCAAACACCTCACCAACCTGAAAAACATCTTTGGGCTGGTTGGATTCCCCTGAGATCGTCAAGAACAACACCTGGAAGCCTGAATAGTGTCCATGCAGAAAGCTATTCCTCTCAAGTAGAATCGGAAAAAACTCCAGACATTCCTAAACTTTAAATGCGTCATTCCCTAAAAACAAGTCGGTCCAAACCGGTATACAGAATCTGTGCCCCATGAATACTTAGAGAATTCCAATATAGCAGCCGGGTCATAATTCTGGAGCCGCGTCTCTCATCAAGCCTCTCTTCGACCGAGATACAGAAAGGCTGCCACCCACAGAAAGGCCAATGAAGGCGGCCTCGATTCTGCCAAAATTCCTACAAAGTTTGTATGTTTCTGTCATGGTTGTCAAGTGACGTGGGTCATCTCATCTGTCCAACCCAGATAGGCTTCCCCGCAACGCCCAAGTTGAAGCCCATATCTGCCTCCACAAAAAGTGGCATCAGTTGGAACGGCGATAGACATGCCCATGAAGGGGGAAACAGCCGACATGCACTGGATAGTTGTTTTTACTTAGGACTTAAGATATATTCTTACTTTAGTCTGTTTTCGTGCTCCATATAATATACACACCACATCATATCATATCATGTCATATCATATCATAGACACAATCGCAATCATGTGATATCCAATGTCACGTCCTATTATATTCAAACTGGTGATGTCCAGCCCCCAAGAACCGCCCCTGTTTTGACCCAGAAAACATGACAACAAAGGTAGTTGATGTTCTCTATGACATCCATGCATGCAACCAAGGTGTTGATAACGGAAAAGCTTGACCGATACACTGCACGCTGCAAGGACCCAACAAACCAACACCCAGTCGCTCACCTGTAAGAGGAACAATGCCAAGGCATAACCGATCGTCACCCCATGCAGCACCCTAGGCAGCAAAAGGGTGTTTTTTTTCCTGGTAGGTCAGGAGAGCTTAAACGGGTGCCATGTGGTAGATGATGATAGACAATCCCATGAATTATGGAACCATTGAGGTTTGGTGGACACGGTGTTCTGATCTTTCCCTCCAAAAGTGATTCCTGGCGATTTTTACTACCATCTGCGGGAGGGTAACTAACTACTCTACATATCTGTTGTGTCCAGGCGCAATGAAACATTCCTTCTCCGCACCTACGTGAGGAAAGAAGGGTGGGACAAACCTTGCCTATCTCCAAGCTCGGATAAGGAATTTTCTGAATTTAATGACCATTGCAGGCTTCACTTCTTCAGGAGGGGTGTTCATGCCTCTTATGTCAAAAATAAACTGCAAAGCTGCTTGGCTGCCTCCAAACTCATCCCCGTTGCATAAAAATTCTGAACAAAGTCGCCAAATGTCAGACCCCTCAAAAAAAATACAATATGTTGGGATGAAACCCAAAAAAAAAACAAATCCCTAAAGTCAAATGGCCAAGACTAGAAACTTTGTTCCGCAAAAAGTTGGTTCCACTGGCGGTTTTGCAGGGCTCCGGGCTGGCCAATGACAGGAGAAACACGATAGGGTTGAGCTGCAGCCTGGGAAGGGAAACCGATTTTCTCCAATGGAAATGTCAAATCCTTGTATGGGAACATTGTAGTTTAGACGTGTGGATTCTGGTTGAAAAACGGACCTTTTGCACATTTCACCCAGTGCAATGGTTATTGAATTTTGATTGACACAGCCATTTGAATGGCAGGGACCGGATGGAGAGTGTTCAGTCCTCCAAATCAAAACCCTCCCAGCCATCAAATCAAGAATCCACATTGCACTGTATATACACCTGTCCATCAACCTATCATGATTATCATGATTATCATGCTATCTGATTGCACATCTGATGTCTGGAAACTCTTTGGTTTGATAGACTTCTTCATATCAGTTGTAACCAAACCTCTCAGACTTTCCAAGGGTTGTTGCATTCCTCCTTTATTGCTATGGGGTCCATTACTGCTCTTAGCCACCCTTTCACCGTTACCACCTTGGCGGCTTTCTTTGCAGCAACAGCAGACTCGGTGGCGAAGCAAGGGAAGCCCATCCGGGGAGAGTCAACATGTCCGGTATGTACAGCCACGCTGCTGAAGAATCAGAGTTTGACAAGCAAAACTGCCAGAATTTTGAAGATACAAAAACGATCCTTTAAAAAAATAGAAATATAAAAAGATCACATATATACTTACTTTCTGGACACATGTTGTCATTGGAGCATGATTAGAGAGAGAGGGTCCTAATCGAAAGAGTTCAAAAATACAGTGGAATTTGGAAGGAGCATCTAAATTTCAGCTTCAATCAGAAGCTCAGGTTCACTTCTACACTACACTGAACTGTGATTGGTTCGTGCAGTGCGGGGGGTGAAATCCTTCACAACAACAGGCAAGTAGTCCCAAGTCATCGGGAGTTGCTGTATGTGAATGGTTTCAACATTCACTTTTGGAGTGCGATTTGATTAGATTCGCCATCTGTCTTGAAAAAATCCACACTGAAAGCTATGAAAATCTCCCATCTAAGGCTCTAAGGTCATAACTGATATAAAGAGAATGGCTTTCCCATCAGAAAAACTCACACCAACCAGACCCAGGCCTGACCTGACCACTGCAGCTGGGAGGATTCTGAGGTGCCCACCGCCACCACCAATGCACCCACAATGGCCAAACCTCAGCAATAGGAATGTAGCAGTTGTGATTTCCCTCCTTTAATGAACTATGGGGAAAAAAATAATTCGGAAGTTGTATCACTTATAGATAGGGGAGATTCTCCCTATATTTTGCACTGTCATGGCCATAATTCTAATGAAACGGTGATTTATAAAAAAACCACCACTTCAAAACCTCCCCGTTGGAACTGGTCCATTGCCAGGACACAGAGAACTGGCAGCAGTATTTCACATACCGCCTGGTGAGTGAGGAAAGATGAGGAAGGCACGAGTGGGATTTGACAACGGTTTTAAAGACATGGTTGAAAAGGAGCTCAATACTTTTTCTACCACACCCCAAACTCATTGAGCATCCAGAATCCAGAGTTCCTACTCTGAAAACCAATCTGGTTCCGGTCGACGCAAAACGTTTCGTCCCCAACGCACCACCACAGCGTGCCTTGGAGTAGGCAATCATGGTGATGAACTGAAACATCACCACACCCATATCTTCAACCTCGACGCAGTCCATCGCTATTGACCGCCAAAGCTAAACAGCGGGCCGTGCAAAGCACCGGTGGCGCCGTAGGGATTGGGAAAAAAACAAACACTCTCTACTACTACATTTAGCAAGCGCAAAGAATATGAACAGCCGTGATCTCCAAGAGATAAGATTACTTCATCCCCAACAGCAAGACTATATTCGCATATTTTTTCCCCTTAAAGAGACTACGCGCCTGCCACCAGTGGTGCAGGAATACAGGCTGTACGACATTTTTCAAAAAAGGTAAATGGACAGGTCTTAGTACGTGCTGAAATGGCACAAAACGACAGTCCTCTTGCTTTTGTTTTCATGATATACATCCAATCTCCACATCGGCATTTCCCATCTCCTCCCCATTCCCTACTGATCCCAGATTTTTCACGACGAATGCTTCAATTTGGGCCTCCCTACGTTGTCTTTTGTGAGCAGCATCGTAAAAATGAGCATGGTGAGGTACCTCGCTGCCAGTGTATCAGTTAACCAGCTGGACGATAAGATTCCCGATGGACATCAACCACAAACGGAAAGTACCACCTGAGTATTCACATTGGGGTTTCAAAGCTGAACTGCACACCTGTCACTTGACTTTCTGGACCACCCCTCTCTTTTTTCATGTCTTTTTCAAAAACGTTTGCTCCCGACATCGCTGCCTGTGCGACAACAAGATGCGTTTGACTCAAACAGTTCGGTGTACAGGACAAGCAGTTGGGCCTACTGGATGTTGCAGCTCACGACTGGTGGGTTGCAGCACGCAAGTCCATGGCCCACATCCATGTGATTCACAAGCAAGCCAACCTCTCCCTGCCAGCATCCTCCATCTTTCGACCCCCCGCCGTTCGCGCACATGGCAACTGCCGCGAAACGCTGCAGTGCTGGAACGCCTCGATCCTGCTTTGCAGAGTCTGGCGTGATTTTCATACTCATCTCAACTGTAAACATGCTGCTTAGTATAAATACATGCATGACTGTAGTGACATCGTGTAAAGGACCTAAAAAAAATCCTTTGCAGTAAGAATCTTCATTAGCCCCGCCTACGCAAACTATTCAACCTTCATCTCCCCTAGGTTCATTCATGTTTGTTCTGCAGCTACTTGCCTCAACCCCAACAGGCCCCTTCAACCAAAAACAAGACGAACACTGCCCGTTTTTTGCGTCGCCTTCATGAAGGCCACACCCATCTGCGTCTTGAATTTGGCCGCCTGGTCAGGGATTGATGACTGGACTCTTCCAAGGGCATAAACTCGTTCTCCGAAAGGCGTATCAAACCTAAATGAAATGTAGAGCTGATTGATCTACATGGAAACACTGGTACTTCTTTGACCTCCAGTGTGCAAATTTCATCCAATGATTTCCGCTGTCCAGGGCAATTTCTTCGTCGATTTCTTTGTCATTTGCAGGACCACCCGTGTTCTTCAAAGTCCACTTTCAAACAATGTGGAGATACATCCCGTCATGGTTGAGGTCAAACCTGTCTTGTTTGTACAGAATGCCTCACAAGAGCAAATGCACCTATGTAATATAGATTCCTGTATGGATCTACGATGTCACTGTGTTCACCCCCTGTCTTTTTGCCAATCCGATTCGCAGTGTAGCCACCTGGGCTGCTGTCATCTTGCGGCCCTCCATGGATCGAACGCCATCCAGGGTAGGCATAGAATTCAAACACCTTGGGAGCTGATGATCATCTCAAAACAAATCCATGGAAAGGAGGACCAAAAAGGACCTAGCCAAGTAGGCTACTCGTTTTGGAGTGTCCATATGAAATGTCGTATATTATATCCGTTGCAAAGAGACCAATCTATGAAAGAAAGCCTTTGGGTCCTTTTTGCTGTGTAGGGCTCTTTGGAGAAGTCTCAAACTTTGACTGTGCACGTAGGAGTTTCATTTTGAATGGTGACTCCCCAAATGGGACACTTTCAGCCAGTGAATTGAAGGACGCTTACAAAGCTGCTGAGCCAAGAAATGGTTGGGGCCAACTTAGGAAGGGCACCCGAACCCCTAAACTACTCTTTCGGGTGAGGTCAGCTGAACACTTGCATGATTGAAAGCTGGCTTTGAATTGATTGGATTCTGGATAAATTGTGGCAAATTACCATGGCATCTTTGGAGGATTGTCCCCCCCACCCCATCCTAAACCATTCCAGGGAAAATCCATCACGATGAAATCAGGTTGGGGCTTCGAACTTGAGTTCAGTGCCCCAGTAGAGCAAGGGCGGATTGTTGAAGCGTTCGGAGGCCTCGCCAACGGCTGGTGAGTCATTCAGCCCCCCCCCCCGAAATCGGGCAAAGTACGTCAACTCCTGGAGATGATAATAAAAACAACAGTAACAGCAACAACACTCACAACTGTAGCATCTTCAAGTCACTTCAATAGATGGACCCACAGACCAATGATTGTTCGCATGGAGCGTGAAACTATGATTCTCATAAGAAAAGGAGAATCAACAAGTCGTTCGTGCCTCTTCGTCACTCATCATCTCGTATCCGCACAACAAAAAGCTCAGGAATAAACAATAGAAGAATCTACAAAACCTATCAAACTGAGTACACAATTTGAACTTCTGACCTTTAAGGAATGCATGGTCACTACATTTCTCTGCTGCTTCCTCTTTTCTCAAAACGCCAGCCTTGCCAATCACAGCACCGAAGGGAATAATCTGATAGGCCAAGCTGAGCTGACGTCCTGACCGGCACCAGATTCAAAACTGTTACCTATTCTTGCTTCTCCTAGTACCACCATTCTGTTTAAACACAACATACAAAAAAATCGCTTATGGTTTCAGAGGAAAATGTTTCAGTCGGGAGTTTTCAACACCGGCACCCTCACCTTACGAGCAATCTTTGAACTCGCACTATGAGATGCACATATCACAGATCATCACCACACTTTGGACACAAAAACAACTGCAAAATTGTTGTTAATTTCCCCAAAGTGGACAGAATGGCTCACAGAGCAATATCTATTTCACTAGCTCCCCGTGGTATGATCACTCTGAAAGACCCTGCAAGTGGACAGAGATCCAATTCAGCTTGGATTTTCAAAGAAAAAAATGAGCAAACTCCTGATGTCTGTCAAATTCGAGAATTCTTCAAGCAGCAAATCCTGACGATTTCATCAACTCGAAGTAGGGCACATGGGCAAAGCCACATTCAGGACCTCAGTGGGTCACAAGTCGTTGGTGGATGAAGTTGCAGGGCACCTGATATTACCAAAGGATCGTGGTTGTTCTAAGAACCACGGTGTAAAACATCGTGACACATTGCCGATATGTTATAATTATAAGTTATAAGCGGAAATATTCTACAGTTCTATACATACTACCGGCCATTGAATTTGTCTGATACCTCTGTGAGAACTTCAGCGTTTCACCCTTCATCGTCTTTCTTTTGAGCTGTTGAAATGCAGGATGCGGAATGCAGACCTAGAGTCCTTAAACAAACTTGATAACAGTCCGACTCATTATCAAATCATGTCACCATCCAGAGAAATCAAAAACCGCAAAAAGTAACAACAAAAATACGGGACCGACCGGGGGGGACCACCTGCAAACAAGTCAAGGTTTAGAACTTTGGAGCTTCAACTTCCACGAAGCCAAATTCTTAGGAGCCCCGGCAAACGGTTGGAACTCGCAACTCCTGCAAGAAGCGGATCAGTCAATGGGTTCAAGGCAACAAGGTAAGCATGGCTCTTGTTGTGATATGGGATCACCCAGGAGGTACAAATTTGAAAACATCACAGGGATGTTTCCCAAACCTAGTTCAATCAATGTAAAACTGTTTGCCGTCGTTCAAGTTCAAGGACGGAAGGTGCCCTGATGCCTTGCCCAAATTCAGTGACTGGCATTAATCGCACTTGAATTCCATCTGGTGCTTTGGCTCCTCTGCGTAGAGTATGGCACGCTCCTTCAGCAGAAGTCCCTGTTCGACCCATGGCAATGGACCAGCAATGTGATGCGGCGGTTTCGATTAGGTAGGGGTTGGCAACAGACAGGAAGATTGAGCAAAACCACTCTGAAACACGTCATTGTCTGTTTAAGCATTCCACCTGAAAAGCAGAGGATAAGGATTTTCAACATCTTACCTCCACTGCTTGGATTCAATTTTTTTCGGGTGCCAGGCGCCACAGGAGACCATGTATTGTGTTAGTGTTTCGTGCAAAGTACGAGTATGTCATTGCTAGTCATGGCAGTCTACCAAAAGAAGTACAAAAGAGCTCAAATCAACCTACCAACCGTCATAGCCAAAGCCGATCTGAACCAAAAACTTGTACAGTATCACAGTAGTATCAGTATCAGAAGTTTGCAGGGACTGTAAACTATGTAAATCTAGTTCATCTATCACATGTATCATGTTTATACATCATAATTACAATTATCAACACACATATATACCATCGTAAAAGGAAAATCCCATCTCGCTCCCCTGGCATTCTTTTCAGTCATTCCCAGCACCTTCACGTTCCAGCCATCGATCCAGATGCCCAGGGTGGTGGGGATCATGCTAAAGACTCAGTGAATGTCACACGATGTCTGGTCAGGGATCAACTCTACTGGAAGATGAAAATCCTTCCGACACTTACAGGATGATGGATCCTGGAAATGCCCCAAGAGTTTTGAGGCTTTGTTTAAGAGGATGTTTGAGATTTACTATACACGTACACACTGATACACCTACAAACCTGAAAGCAGAAATCGCAGAGAGTTGGAAGATGAGACAGCTACGTGCAAGACCAAAAGCAGCATCACGATGATGGCAACAAGATTCTTGAGGCTCCAAACACTGCCCGGTGCGGATGATGCTGCCACCCTCTAACCTCAGTGCGGGAAAGAAACCTTGCGAGTGACTAGGCATAAGGGAACCATCGCGGATGCATGGTAGCCATGGCACTTGGTGTCTGGATCCAACTTGCCCAGGTCCATGTCGATCTGCTTACCTCGGATGTCACAGGAGAAAAATGCCGTAGGTGTCAATCGACCATATGTGACTGTAATGTGACCTATTTGTTTGCAGATAATTTGGAGGGAAAAAACTTCAAGGAACAAAAGGGAAGATAAAGCAAGGTCACCTCCTATGTAAGTCTTCTGGGAGCGACTGGAACGACTTGTAGTGTTGCACTTGGAAAACAAGTTGAACAAAGTGGAAGTTTTTTGGAGTGTAGGTGGTTGACCATTTGACCCTTCGTGTGCATCACTGTTGCTCCAGGTTTTGCAGGAAGGTTTTGCAGGTCATGCCAGTGATCTGTGTGGCCCATCTTGAAGGTTACATTTCAATACCATGATCTTTCGGGGTCATCTCACCCGAATTGATCCTATACCAGCCCTCCAGTCCTCCTAAGAAATGAAACCCTAGAGCGTTCCATTGGCAGCCATGGCACTGAAGTCACGTACAATGTACTCCTGCCCCATGAAGTGCCTCAGGCAATGACCCCACATTTGAGTTCAGCCAGGTGTTGCCTGAAGCGATTAATGGGGGAAGTAAATAAAGTGGTCCAACTGTTTTGGGACTGCTTTTTTGACCATGTTTTTGAGGCCAATTGTGTGTCCTATTCATTTCCTATTCATTTCCTATTCACTTCTGTTCATTTCCGTTGACCTGAGAAATTTACCCAAATTCCGAAAAAGCGAGGATCATTTTTCTTTTCAATCCCAATCAATTCAAAAAGGGGGTACCCCACAAATCCCCCAAAAGGTGATGCATAAAGGAGGTAAGTAAATAAAGATTTGGGCCTGCTGGGTGGCTAACCATGTCATATTCTTATTGATTTCCTATTCGATTCTTATTCGTTTCCTATTCAATTCTTGTCCATTTCTCATTCATTCCTATTCATTTTAGCTCTTTTCATTTCCAAAGTTGTTCAAAAAAATAATTAGGAAATGAAAGGAACTCAAATGAAGTGAACGAAAAGGAAAAGAAAACAAGTGCAGCCAATGATCCAATCCAGAATCTCCAATACATAATCCAATACAAAATCCAGTCCATAGTCCCCAATACATTTACCATCAGTCGCACAAGAAGATTCTCTTCAAATCAATTGAACAACTTTGTTTCCTACCCCTCAATTGTTTGAGCGGGGGGAGGGTTTCTTAATCACTTCCCCACATTATTCGGCTTCACATTCACCCTATTGGACAGGAAGCTAGACTTGGAGGGACCGGTGCTTGTGATCAAAAATCCTGGACTCGGCCACGATGTGTTGCTTGGCCGCAGGCTGCGAGTGTAGCTACCCTTTTCTCTCCACCAACCGGCAGCCCAGGCAGAGCTCCAATCAAGATGATTCCGATGCCACAGCCTACCCTTTGCCCATTCGGCAAACTCAACTATATAGACTCATATAGACTAAAGAAATCTGAGTTCATGCTGAACTGCCGAACTGTCACCGCCAAAGCGCGCATCACCCCAGGTAACCGCAGAAGCATCTTCCAGAATGGCAGCAAAGGCCGCGTCTGTGGCCTGAATCTGCTGCACACCCCTGAGCTGATCTCGGACTGCCGAACTGTCACCGCCAGAGTATGCAGCACCCCAGGTCATGACGGATCCATCTTCCAGAATCGCAGCAAAGGCGTCCTCTGTGGCTTGAATTTGCTGCACACCCCTGAGCTGATCTTGAATGGCTGACAGCATTTTGATAGGATTTCTCACATGGGGCGATTGCCAAAAATAGTAGTTGGTAGATGCATTGCGTGACGTTTTTGTACTGCAAGGTTTGTACAGGAGTTTGGGTGGTAGGGGCGGTTGTTTGCTGCGATGCTAGTTTGTCAAATCTATAGCAATTTGGTAGGATTTCTCACATGGGGCGATTGCCAAAAAATAGTACTTGGTAGATGCATTGCGTGACGTTTTTGTACTGCAAGGTTTGTACAGGAGTTTGGGTGGTAGGGGCGGTTGTTTGCTGCGATGCTAGTTTGTCAAATCTCCGCCGCTGCCGGCAAAACCCCAAGTAACGACAGAACCATCTTCCAGAATCGCAGCAAAGGCCCCACCTGCCTCGAGTTCATCTGCCCCGAAGTATTCATCTTCCAGAATGGCAGCAAAGGCCCTGTTTGTGGCCTGAATCTGCTGCACACCCCTGAGCTGACCTCGAACTGCCGAACTGTCACCGCCACAGTCCGCATCACCCCAGGTAACGACAGAACCATCTTCCAGAATGGCAGCAAAGGCCCTGTTTGTGGCCTGAATCTGCTGCACACCCCTGAGCTGACCTCGAACTCGCCGAACT